>WYDI02039708.1:0-87991 GCA_009867235.2 Psittacus erithacus
TTCAAGGCCAGGTTGGACACAGGGGCTTGGAGCAAGCTGCCCTAGTGGAAGGTGTCCCTGCCCGTGGCAGGGGTTGGGACTGAATGAGCTTTAGGGTCCCTTCCAACCCAAACCATTCTATGATGCTACAAGACCAAACAGACTAGTCTTTGCAACAAAAGAAAGCAGAGCACGCATGGCCAGTTGCACGAGCAGCACAGAGAATCACACCAGTTAGCACTACATCAGGTTGTTTTGTTTGGTTATTTTTTTGAAGGGCATCAAAAAGACTGCAATAAATGCATCAGTGCAGGTAAACTGACCTGAACCACACTTAAAAGCACCCACCACACCAGGCATAAAGCAAGAGACAGGCGCTAGCCACAGCAATTAAACCAGATTTAAGCCAGATTTATGCAGAGTGCCTGCGTAACTTGCAGGAAAACCAGAACACAGACTAGAAATGCATGGTCAAAACCTTTCCACAGTGCATCTACGGATGGAGACGCTGCCTGCTTTTCTATAGGCTAACGCATAAAGAGACATACAGAAAACTGGGAAAAAGCTACTGGAGCAAAATCACCTTATCATTGACCTTATGCGCTCATGCTTTGAGAAACAGGCTTTGAGACACAGGGGTGCTTGAAAAACATCCTCCTTTGCTACAGAAGGAGCATTCCTTTAAGTCATTCAACAGCCACAGAGCACACTGAGCATCCTGAGGCGGAGGTGTCCCTCCCTGCCCTGCAGCAGAGCAGTCTGGCTTCAACTCCTCTGCACCCCTCATCTCCAACTCCAATAACCTGCCTACTTCTCAACCTTAACCCTTATGATGCCTTGAACATTTGGATGCCCACACCACGTAAACTAATGCAGACTCAACCAAACTTCACCAAGGCACTTAAAAAAAATAAGCTTAATGAAGTTCTCAATGAAAGCACCTTTCTTTTTTCCATCAGAAGTATTTCCCCTGGCTCTCAACACATAAATGTCTATTTTTAACTTCAGACTCATTGCTTATAATTTGCAGAGATTTAAACCACCACCCATCGACTGAGTACTAACATGTTTCTACAATCCATACATGCAAGAGCTTATTTGGGGGTTACTGAGATTCTGAGTGTTTTCCTTTTCTCAGGTAACAGAAGTTGGAGAAGTCTTTTATAGAGACGTATTTGACAGATGTTACTCTGAGGGAAAAGTTGGATAAACACGGCATTTCTAAATGGACTCTGCAGGCAACCAAATTAGTCCAAAATTGCTTTAGAAACTTCACTCCACAAACTACTTTGAACAATCCCTGTTGTGACAAGCTCCAGCCTGGGGCCAGTAAACCCCTCAGCTGGTCTGGGGAATACAGTGATCACACAGTCTTGGTACAGCCACATCCTAATATTCTGAGTGCTTAGAGGATGGAGACCTTGTGTGGATCACTAGGGCCAAGTG
This sequence comes from Psittacus erithacus, assembly GCA_009867235.2. Classification (NCBI taxonomy): domain Eukaryota; kingdom Metazoa; phylum Chordata; class Aves; order Psittaciformes; family Psittacidae; genus Psittacus; species Psittacus erithacus. The sequence continues at coordinate 1,426 of WYDI02039708.1, forward strand.
GCAAACAAGGGCAAAATCTGTCAGCCTCCTGAAGATACAAGAAAGCTTCCTTTGTCCCTGTCTTCAGGATTAGTAAAGAGCAAGTTGTTAAAATGTAAGACACCCTCATTAATTTATCAAGGCTGCCTTCCTTTTCAGTATCATAAACACAAGTGACTTGACAATACACAACAGCCTGCATTACAAAGCATTAAATCACCAGAAAGTATGCAAGTGCTGCAACACACAAGTGAGAGAGGAACAAAGAGCATCTTCACACGGGACTTTCCATACTCGTGCTGCCCAGGCTCTAGAGGTTATCTGGGCATCACCAAACACTGAGCATCATTAAGAACCACAACAGCCCATCCTCCTGGCTGTGCCTGCTCATAGTTCCTGGCAGGCTCAGGGTACGGCAGCTAGCAGAGGTCAGTTACACCTACTGCAAACATGGTCTGAAGCAGACAGAAGAACCTTCCCTGTCATCTCCAAAGCCAGCCTTCACCAAAACAGCAACTTGAACCCGTACCTGTGTTTCTACAAACTTGGAGTAAGCCTGGGAGAGGCACTCGCTTTTCCTATTAACATCATGCTTAGCAGGAAGAGTGATTTTTGTTACAGCCAAAAAATGTGACATCTTATGTCAGAAACCAAGAAGTACATCACGGAATTATTATTTCTGACATGCAACTTGAGAACAAATTATCCAAAGACCCTAACTGTAGTATTTAGATGCGAGGCACACCTCACACCACCTCTGTTCAGGAAAGGGATTCAGGCCCTTAAATAAAAGGCTAAAAGTGCCCTGGGTTTGGCTAGTGGGAGCCCGGGCTTTACAAGGCACCTTATCCTGAGAACAGGCTCTCCCAAGATTCCCAAACCCAATTTCTAAACCAAAAGGATTCAGATAAGTATCTGAGCATTTGCAATGCTTATCTGTTAGCTGCTCTTCTGCTCAGTTCTGCCTTGATGTTCTGCAGGTCTCCGCAATGAATGTTTGCCTAAACTCTAAAGAGAATTTCATGGTTCTGCAAGTTAAAATTCCTCCCCACACAGAGATAATTTAGAGGGAAAGCTCCAGTGTTTTTCTGGAGAATGTAGAAATTACACTTCCCCTCTTGACATGTGGTAGAGCTGTTTGACAACACTGACCAGCACCTCCCATATTACCTGCATGACTAGCGTCATGGTCTCCATGAAGTTTGCCCTTGCCTCACATGCGTAAATAGTTAGAAAAGATGATGCAATTTTCCTTTGTAATTTCATTTGTTTTAACTAGTTAAAAGCTAATTTGTTGGCACACTTTATTTCTGTGATCTTAGCATATGAACTACCTACCATAGCAAGGAACCGTTCTCAAACACAGCCCCTCATGTAGCGTTTGACCTGACAACTTCATCTTTCCCTCATGGTCCTGATGTTTTTCCACCTCATCACATTTTGTTTTAATAGCACAAAGCTGCATTTCCAATAGCAAGATACAGTACTTAGCCTAGGTTAGGATTATGTGTTGAGGCTTATCTGAATGCGGAAGCCCTGTTTTGCAGTGCAAGTTAGTATTTCATAACTATATCCATCCTTCAAAGGCAGGTACCTCACTAATAAAAGCACTTGGGGTACCAAAGCAGCAAGGCAGCACAGCAGATTCTACCCAATCTGCAGTACCAGCTATGTTCTGTGCATGCCTGGCAACCCAAGGCTTTTAAAAACCACTCCAGGCCCACAAATACAGCGCCAGCTGGGAGAGGGCAGATCGCATGTTTAATCTTTATAACCAAGTGAGAAGGTAAGATACAGCAACTTCTGCAAAACACCTCCTAATGACAGCCCACACAGCCATGACAGAGGCCAAACATATCAGCTTCCCACTCAGCAAAGCTGCCAGAACTCAACTCAAAGCACAATTTATATAAACGGAACAAACAGTATCATATTCAGCTATCACTTATGACTGCCTTCATTTTGAGAACAAGTAAATGAAGGGATTCTGAATTACCAAAAGACGGGGGGGAACGTCCTTTCCACCCTCACAAACAGAACAATCCTTCTGTTACCCCTTTTGAAACTTCTCAGTACACAAAAGAAGCTCTGCAGCCATAAGGACTTGCAGCGTTTCAAGACAGGAGTTTCTTATCCTAGAAAGAAATTGAAACACGTAACTGAATGCTCTTAACAGGAATTCAACTCACTTTCACACCCCAAATGCCACAAACTTCATTAGCATCTTACTGCCTGTAACATCTTATTCCCCCTTACTTGTTACATCAGAAGACTTCACAGTGAGAACACTGAAACACTGACAGAGAAGCACTAGTATCATACATGGGGAGCATCAAGGAAACTCAGGCTGCCCTTTGAGTTACTAAATCCCTCAAGAACAATAAATGTACATCAATATCTCACCAACTGGCACATTATACAGAGTAAGGCGGTGACCACTACCCGGATGTCCTCACGTATTACATACAGCAGGGGCTCACTCTTGGGGCTTGCAGTATTTGAGATTGGAAAAGAAAGTTTCTATGAGCATGACAATAGGTTGGTTATATGTCACATGTTAGATGGAAAAGGCTGGTGCACCTAATATTCAGTATTTACCCTGAGGAAGAGACAAGCTTACAGAACTCAGGATTTCAAGTACTTCAATTCTTACATTACATGATATTACTGGAGTCATCAAGTTAAATCACACTAGTCTTGCACCCAAAATACACAAAAAGATACCAGGATGAAATAGAGGGTGGTGCAACTAAAAACAAACGCTCTGTGAATAAAAGCATTACCTAAGAGCCAGCTTCCCTTTAGTATTTTCAAGAAGTTTCTAAGAGGATTTGCAGAGTTAAAGATAAGGACCAGAAGAAAGATAACAGATGGCAAAGGAAGGAAAACAGCATGTAATAACTTGATACGGTACATTCAGTACTCTAGTACATTAGAAGAAATCCAGAGACAACTTCCACGTGCACGTTGCTTGGTTCCCTATTTATGAACAGTAGCATCAAGGGCTCATCACATAACAGTTAGGTTTGTAGCTACCAGTGTCTGGTTTAGCACTGGGAAGTGTATTATTCAGATCCCACCATGCGGGCCTTCATTCTTAAAAAGAGGCAGCATCCCAGGACCTACAGGAAGGGGTACTCTAAGTGACAGAGATGGAGACACTGAGCATGAAGGAAATGCTGTGTATTGTATTGTCTCAGGCCATCACCCATCAAACAGAGCCTCCTACAGGGCCATGCCCTGTAAGGAGGGACCTTGAGTAACTCTGCCTCTCCATCAGCTTCCCTACAGCCTGGGCTCCTCATCCCCCACAGAATCCTTGCAAACAAAAGGCTAAGCTTTCACCAACAGGCACCCAAGTAGTAACATAGTGCTTGCAAACATCCAATGGAGAACACTGTGTTTCCGTGGTGGGGTTAGTTGGTTGGTTGGGGGTTTTGCTGGGGTTTTTGTTAGTTTGGATTTGTTTTTTCCAAGTCTGCACTCTAAAGCTCTGTGTTCTCTCAGAAGCAGCAGTCTCCCGGTCCTGCCAAGCAGCCAAAACATCACTGGTCAACAACCTTCTCTGCTATCATCACCATCACCACTTCTTTGTTTTGATAATCACCAGGCTCTAAGCCAAGGCTTTCATAGACAACACACTGCCATTAAGGTAAAGGGGGGTGATGCTGCGTTTTTCATCACCACCCTCACCACCCTGGCATAAGGGCTACTGAGAAGAAGAATCACTTCTGCCTGACCCATCAGTCCCAGTCATCTCAAAGGAAGAGGTCAGTCACAGCAGGCACCCACTGCCTCTGCTCCTGGGCTCCCATGGCTGTTAGTCCAGAGCTGCAGGCACATCAGTAGCTAATCTGAAACACAGCAGCGAGAGAAGGCAAGAACAAAAAGAGCACATCTTGATCCACACATCAGTATTACAGGGCTACAGAAGAAAAATGGAATAGGTCTGAACCTGTACCTGAAGAGCTGAAATGGGAAAGTATTTTGCATCTACATGGCAGGGACACACACAGAGGAGTAAAGCTGCTGGTTGCATGCTGTGTGCGCTTGGATTGCTGAAGAAGAAGAGATATGAAAGAGATACAAGGGAGACAAAGCTGCCACGAACTTTAGCTGAAAACAAAATTCATTTCTTTCTAAACAGGACTCCTTCAAGAGCACTTTACAGGAGCCAGTACCTAAACAGTACTGAAAAACTATGTAAACATGCAGTCCAAGGCTGCCAAGGCATTCTCTACAGCCTTTCCTATGAGCCTGTCTCACAGAGTTTAGTCTTTTGGTGAAGTCAGGGTGCTCAGATGATGATAAAAGACTCTCATCCCTGGCCATGAGATGTCAAATCCCCAGTACACAGTTACGATGATCTGAGAAGGACAAACTGAAAGGTTATCTTAACTGGGGCCAGGTTTAACCAAAGCACATCACCCCCAATGCTAAGCAATTACAGTTCTGACCCACGTCCAAGCTCATCTTTTTATCTGTGGAGAACATGGGGCATGAAGACAAGTTACAGGAGTCTAAAAAACAAAACTAAAACAGAAAACCACAGAACTTACACAACAATAACACCCAACCCCACTGCCCCAGCAGCTACAACACGGTCTGTTCAGCGTATAGCCAGGGAACAGAGATGCTCTTGCCGCAAGAAACTAAGCCAGCACCTCCCTAAGCGCACTTGTCCTGCCCAAGGTCACTTCAGAAAGCTCTCTGTGCTACCTGGTATAACGCAAGCTGCTGTACTGGATCTGCTCTTAAATATACACATATATATTTAAGAACCTTTGGGTAGAACACCAGCCACTTCTCGTGTTTATGTTTCCATTCAACCAGCTGCAGCCAGACATGCCTGGTGAAAAACACAGCTGTGAATAATCCCATTAAAGAGAACAGTTACATTTTTAATTACCTCCAAGGCAAGGATTCCAGCATACAGGAACATAGAAAGGGCACACTCCGTGTGGTGCTTTGGTGGTGGGGTTTGGGGCTCTTTTAGAGAATTTTAGGGAAGTGCTCAAGTCAGTGGCAATTAAAACATTCCTGCAGCAGCACAGAATCAACTGAGGCCCAGAACAACCTGTAACAGCATCACACGGTATCACCCTATTTATCAGCCCATTGCTGCTGAGCCACAGATAAATTTCTGCCCCAGACATGAAGGAGGACAAACATACGTCATACAAAGAAAGCTCTGCAATGAAAGAAATCAGCGAGACAGGCAGAGATGCAGATAACGTGTTCTTTACTTTCAAACACCAAACTGGCCTGAAAGCACAGCACTAAGTGCGTATGCTACAGGAAACAATTCATGTGGAGATCACAGGGGGATTTTGAAGCCAGATGAAGTCAAGATGCACAAGGACAGGGCTTCTTCTGAAGCGTGTGAAGCGAAAGCTGTATCCAAGCCAGCAGCTTGTGCGCAGTTTTAACCTGCAGCAAGGTCACAGCTCCGAGTACCTACACAGAGCCCTGCTTGCAGCCAGCCTTGGATCCCTCCACACGGTTTCCCTCTGAAGAATGGGAATGGCCCATCAGTTTACCCCACGGGCTCGTTTTGAATCCTTAATTCTGTTATGTTCAGGCTGCTCAAATGGAAATCACCTAGCAAGCACAGAACAGAGGCTCAGCTCATGCTAGACATAAAGATCAGAAAAACTGGGATTTCCCCTATCTCCTTTCAGCCTTCATTTTAGGCTTCCATTGGCAACAAATGAATTTCATTTCAAGGAAAGATAACCACAAAATAAAACAATATGTATTTTCCACATAACTGACAATTGTTAGGGGTTTGTTTGTTTAATAATGTATTAATATGAGGAAACTACGAGGTATTTTCCTTCTTTGTTTCAGCTCAGTTTCACTTAAATGATTCTAAAACCTCCACAGAACATGTCTGAAACTGCAAAGCCACAAACACATCCTTCCCCACTTCCCTTCCCAAATCCTAGTCCCTCAAGAGCAACTAGGTAAATCCCAGAGAAGGAGAAAGGAGTTTTATTAGCAGAGGGCTCAGAATTGGAGGGCAACCACTGCATGTTGCCTGGAGCTAAACCTCTCAAGTTCCTCGCTTGGCTAAGTGTGGCTGCCTTTGATCAGCAGAGTTCAGAGCCCGCTTACTTAACCTCCACAGGAAGAGCTCACTTATGTGGTGCAAGATGAGCTCTTTCCTACACTTTCTTCCCCAGTTTTATACAACTGGCACGCTGACAGGCTTTGCACCAAGCATTAAAAATAGCCAGGCAAGAACTTACAAGCAGCGATATCGCTGATGACAACTCACAAACCATCCACATCCCAAACTGCGCTTGCCTCCTGAGCCAGGTCCACGAGGGATCACAACTTCCAGCATCAAGGACATCTCCTGAGCTAAACCGACAACCCCACAAAACACTTAAGTGCTCAGTTAAGCATCCTACCAACGCAAGTGATACAGAACTGCAGGGAGAGACACCGAGAAGGTCCTTCCAGAAAAGAAACCCCCAACATCCCAGTATCTTCCTTGTTTATAGAAAGCTTGAATAAAAACTGGCCCCAACAAACCCGCTGGAACATTCAGAGCAGGATTTTGCAGATGCCTGTGCACCACCTCGGCGGGGTCAGATTAAACACGTCTACAGCCTACACTCACACGGGAACCAAGTGTTGATTCGGTTGACTTTCAGGAGGAAAAAAAAGCAAGTAAGACTGTATGCAGGCTGGCGTGGCAGAACAGCCACGTCTGCCTGTTCTACTGCTCAGAAGCTTCCCATCTGCTGGATCTTGAAGGTGTAACTCCCATCTCCATACTATGCCCCGAGTACTTAATTCTTCACACGAAATGCGATTTCTGCACTATAGTCCATTATGTGCATTGCTCATCATTGAGAAACTCACTTAATCTGCAGACATCTTTTGCAGCAACTTGAAGCCTCATTCCAGTCGCTATTAGCCAGCTCCTCATAGCCAACATAAGCCCTCAGCTTATTCATCCCTTAACACTTCAGACAGAGACTTGTGTCTACATTAATGGATACAAGTCACAAAGAGGCCCTTCACTCCAGCACAAGAAGGGTACGGATCTTCGGGAACCAGATTCCTCAGTCTGACACCATTAGAAGTTTATCACTGCTTACTTTGGTACCACCACAATGAAGAGCGGTCTGGCCAGATTCCTCTCAGGAGTTCTGCTCAACTCCATCTGCCCAAACACATGGTGATGTTTTTGCTTTCCCCCTCACTTCATGACCACAGCCATCAGCATTTGGAGCTGCTCAACACCACAGTGAACCAGCCAACAGTTCAGCATTTGGCTCCAAAATGTAAAGTACCTACCCAGTTTAAAATTATTTTGGAATTGTAATATTAACAGGAAAAAAGCAAGATGACCCTTCCCACCCATCCCTGGGACAACACAATTCCCAAAGGATCACATTAGAAAAACAGGAAATTGGTCTCCTCACCACACTCCCCAACCTCTTCATCAGTTTCCCATATCTGATCAAATAAGCCTTTCAAAGTCCTTCTGAAGTCTCAGGCCAGACTGGAGATCCCTGCTCTTCTCTGAGATTTTCCTTATTGGAAAACCTGCCTCCCCAGATGCACACTCTCAAGTATCTCCTAGGAAATTGCCATTTACAAGCACAAGGTTAAGCAGATTAAATCCTAGCACATCCTCAGCTGATCAAAACACCAACCTGCTTGGAAATAGCAATACAAGCTTTTTATTGTTTTAATCCTGTACGCCCTGCCCTTCACTCAAGGATGATCAGGAGACTGGGCTGTCAGTGAGGAGCAGCAGCAGCATCAACTTGCCACTAAGCACAAACACTTTGTTCTACAGCCAAGCGACCACCACGTTGGAAATGACTTGCAAAGCTTCCCACCTAAGCTAGGCAAATGAGCTGACACAGAGGTATTTTTGCCCACTTCAGGGCACTTCTTTTGAACTGGTTACACAAAAATGCTGCACTTAATGTAGCAGAAGCTTCTCATAGCCCACAGCCTCTCAGGTCACATCAGCTTACTCATCCCTTAACACTTCAGACATGACATCTAAGGGAGATGATCAATTATGTTTTAAGACTTTAAAAGACAAGAGAGCAACACCTAACACCACGGCTTTACTGGGGCAAATAGATACTGCAAGACAACATAAACTTGACCAAACAAGAGCTTCTTAAGCATCTGATACTGTCTCAGCTGTCCAGGCTGAGGGGATATTCTTTTACCATTCTGATTCCTTGCGGACCTGGCTCCTGTTTGAAACAAAACCCCTCAAAATTGGGAAGTAGGTGGGTTGTGAGCTGTCATCAGGGATATCACTACTTGTAAATAACATCCACTATCTCAAAAAGAGCTCACTTTGTTTTTAGCTTGCACGCCTTAAATTAAAAAGGGATGCTGCACTGGCTTTAAAAAGCTTACTGTTGGTAATTAGGTTTCTAGTCCTAAGCAGCCTCCACTGTTAGAGCTCAAACAAGCAGCTTTAACTGAGTTGCCCATCTCTTTGTGTTTTTGTTTTGATAGAGGCTCAATTATGCCCGGGACAATGGCCTGTCTCTTCATTTTGCTGTGAATAGGAAGCAAGGGCGCCATTGTCACCCGCTTCGATTCAGTCACAACAAAGGGGTCTGAAGTGCTGAAAATAATGGGCTACCTAAAGTAGCTGAAGGAGGAAGGAGGGGAAGCTCTGCACTAGCCATAGTGCCCTTCACCCAGCCCTCCCCACGCCTCGAACCAGGGTGACACTTCCTCTGACAAGAAGATGTCAGGGGCTGGTGATGCAGGCCAGGCACATGAGGGGAGCTGCGCACTGGGAGCACAGCTCTGCCTGTGCTTCCTACCTGGGCTAGGAGGGAAACAGAGCAGCTCTGTCATTTGTCTTATAGGAAAAGCAAACCCAGGAGCCACAACTTTTAGCACAGAGGCTGGTTTCAAGGGGAGAAAGGGGAAGAGATGGAGGAAGGAAACAGCACAGACGGAAATCACAGCTAGGGAAAGGAGGAATGTGTTTTGCCTAAAGAGAATAGGATGCAGTACTATCAAAACACAGTGTTGATTACAGTGGGATTGCAAGGAGTGAATGAAACCCAGCAGCAGGCTGCTCCTGTAGCTGCAATCCCTCCTCCCCTTCTGGTGCCTCATTCATAAAGGGCTGCTGGGAGCTCCAGCTGCAGAGCCCGGCATCCATGCGCAGACCCAACTTCCACAACCAGTATTTAATCACTTTTCCCATAGCCATCCACTCACTCTCCTCCCCCAAACCTCTTCCTCAACCTGAAATTCCGGATGGTTAAAGGCTTTGCAAGCAGGGGCTTTATGACGGCGCAGTGATGGAGATGTGTGTCCATCAAGCAAAAGGAGTTCCAGCACCTCAGCCAGGGTTCAGGCAGCGCCTCTCCTGCCAGGCCCACTTCTCAAAGCTACCTTTGTCCTCACTCTATATAACAGGGCTTCCTAAGAAAAGAATCTGTAGATGCAGGTACAGAAAGAGAAACAAAACAAGATTTCATGAAGAAATACCACCTTAAATTTCGCTGGCTTAAAAGCAATGGAAGAGCTTTCCTATGCATCCCAGCTCACAATAGGTATCACTCTTCAAGTCTGTCTTCCTGTTATTTGCAGCTCAGAATCCCTTCAGAACATTTTAATTAGGTAGAACAAGACTCCAACATGCCATAACAATATCAGTACTAATAAATCACGGGCAATACAGTGTACTGTTTGTAGTTCCAGAGGGGAATTCCCAAAATGGTGAAAAAAGAAGGAAGAAAAATGAAACAGAAAATGTGGAGAGGAGGAAGATGCATGAAGGAGGGTAAAGAACCCACCTGTGTGCTCAGGACTCACACAGATGTATGAATGGCAAGAAAAACATCCATAGGCATTGCCCCAAAACTAATGATAGATGGTAAAAGGAAGCCAAGGCCTGACCAAGGACCTCATTTCATTATCACAAAATAAATGTAGTTAATGAAATTGTCACCATCAGTATGGGTTACTCACTTCTGATTCTCCTGCTAAACTAACTCCTGCTGAACAATGAACAATTCTCCTGCTAAACAATAAATCAGCAGTTTGAACCCACTTCTCACAAAGCCATTTAGTAAGTGACTTACTTTTACAGCCAACTTCCCAAGAAGATAAGTAATCCCCTTAAGAAAGCAGTTCCTTATTCCAAAATTAGATTCATTTGACAATGAAAAAGATGACAAATAACATCTCTCTTCCGCTTTGCTAACCCTCCAGGGGGGCCCTCAGCCCAAGCAGCACACAAGTGAGAGCAGGCATCTCACCAACTGCGAGCGGGAAAAGGCAGCGTGCCCTGCTCGTTTGTTCCTTTTGCACTACGTAGGAAGCAAGGATGGATCACATTTACACTCGTGGAAAAATAGGTATCACAGAACTAACCCAAGATCCCAGATACATCTTGATCACTGCAACTGTTTTCTCTCTAAACCAAGAAATAAAAAGGCCTTGAATTAACACAGATTCAAACCTGAATCAAACGGATTAAAGGCGCAGATATCTCAACGTCAGTGTTTCATAGAAGCGCCCACAGAACACTGTGAGATGATGCAAGATCCTCAGCGATGATCCGTCATCTTGCAGGCATCTCAAAAGAAAACAGGGTTTCCAAACTCTCAACCAGATAACATTACCACATCTGACCCACCTGGATGTATTCAGTTACCAAAAACCAGGCACTAAAACTCCTGAGAGATGACTGTTTACTCCAGGCGTGTATCAATCGGCTCACATTCACACAAAAGGCACTCAAGAAATTCAGGCGGCGTCCCCCTTCCCCTCCACATCACCTCTCAGGTTCCATTCCCTCTCGTCACACACCCATGAAACCCAGAAGACATTTTCACCCACAGTCACAGCCCCTGAAGAGCTCACATACTGTTATCAGATCCACAGGCATCAACCACAGCTGGCATCTCTCCCCAGATGAACCATTTGTAAAGTATTTTGAGAGTTGCCTGTTTCAGTCTAAAGCATACTTCTGGGGAGAAATTCCCACTGGCATCTGATGGAAATCATTTGCAACTGTTGTATCCCACAGGTGTGATCACCAGAAGATGCCGTACTCCAGAAGAAATGGTTTGAGAGCCCACAAGCTCTGCAGGGGAACGTTTCTTAACGAATGCTCCAGCACTGTTTTTCTATGGGCATGGTTTCCATTTCCATTTGTGGAACTGTTTTAATTAAAACAGCATTAGCAGAGACAGAGAACTCTTAGAGGAGAAGTGTAACGCCATCTCCTGCTTACATCATCTGGGCGCTTCTACAGCAAGAAGAAATGAACACACGCACACTGTGCTAAGCAGAACACATTCCTGTATCAGTGCTTGAAACAGTAAGAGATAAACTGGAGGCAGTGCACCCCTTCAGCTGCTTGTTTGGCCTCACTTGTCTAGACAGCATTGTTTGCTGGGCCAAGACACCCAGCAAACAGTTACACTTTCTCAGTGCTCAAGGCCACACGCCTTGAACTAAGCTGTTGTGCACTGACCATGTTTTAAAGTATCAGCTAAAGTTAGTACTAGTGTTTTTATTTATATATTTGTATACATATACATATAATACATAAACACACATATATGAATCTCAGCGCTGCTTCAGTGAACAAAGCAAGGTCACGACTTACATCAAAGAACTACTTGCATGAGGAAAACACAACTATCGACCTTTCTCACAGCACTGCCACTTTTTACAGCACATAAACCTCTGCCCATTGCTGCACAGCGCAATGTTTTAGGAAACAACCTAGTGAGAAGGGAGTTGCTTGATTTTCCTTATATTCATGCATCTGCCCCCAAAAATAAGTCCTTTAGCAGAGGTATCATGTGATGAAATAAAGTATCTGGATAGCCTTAAAGATAACTGAAATAGCCTAGTAATACCCCAAACAACAGCCAACAGAACTGCAGAGTATGGTATCCTTTGGAGTTCTTCAATACTCTGCTCTTTACTATCAAAACCAGATCAGACTTTTCACGTAACACATTCAGTTGTTTTTCTAGCCTATAAATCACAGCTCTTCCTCTAGCTCATGAGTCAGGTACTTTCAATACAGAAAATACAGCAATCTGAAAGAGTCATTCTCTGTCTTAACCTCCATCCTCCACAAGCAGCACAGAGATACACTTTTTGTCCTGGAGGGTCCACAGAATATCCACATTGCATGTACTCTAACATCAGAAGCCACAAAGAACTCCAACACCCTACAGCTAACTTAAGCCTCAAGTGCAAAAACCAGAAGCCACGAACTGCAAGTGCTGTGATTGTATCTCACAAGAGGAAACTTGGTCTCAAATCTCAGCAATTTACCAAGACCCAAGACAACACGTAGTGATAGAAATAGCTTGTTCAGCTTGAACCAGAAACTCTAAAGGGGATAGCTTACTATTTAGTACTCATCTGAAATGAATTTTGCATCCAGCCAGAAAGCCCACATATTTTTCTGTGTTTCCTTCCTGGGGGTGTCAGCTCCAAGTCTTACACAGGCTGAGTACTCTTATGACTGCTAAAACAGCTTTTATACATTCCTCTTCCACCTAAACATCATTGCATGCTTTCTTACAACTTCACCATGATCAAAAGTCCTCACAAAACAGCAGAACAAAATGACAAACAGGATGTACCCTAAGAACTCCAGTTGCGCTGGTAAAATGCAGCGTCATTTACGTTTCGTTTCAGCTCAGCTGGTCCAAAAAGTAACCACGAAAATCAAATTATGTTGACTTCAGCTGGGAAAAAAGATAAGATACACAAACCAGCAAAGCAAATGACTTTCCATCTCCGTCATGAAGCAAGAACGACTATTTCTGTTAGCAAAGATACGGCAACTAAAGACAAAGTAAGGAATTAACATTTCCTGTCACACTGGCACCAAGAGCATCACAAGCTGTATAGTTTGGAGCCAGGCTTTCCTGTAAAACACTAGGGAGATTATATCCCAAATCAAGCCAGCATGAGCCACTTCCTGAATCCAGACTGAGCCCCTGAGCACAGGCCTTGAGTCACAGCTAGAACAGGAACTTCACTTACCTCCACTTCATCCCAGCAACAGGTCACCCATTTTATTGCAGTGTGGACATGGGGAAACCCTTGTATTTCCCATCTTTGCACTCACCTGTCAGTCCATGCATCACACTTCAACCCTGTACTGACAATTGAGACTGCAGGTGTCACTACTTGATCTAAAAGCATCCACATGTGGCTCTGTTAAAAATTCATTCAAGTGTCCCAGTATTTCCCACAGTTGACAGTGGAAAAGAGGAGGAGGATGCCTTACAGAGCACACATTTGCTGTCGCATGGAAAGAACTGGTGCCAACTGAAGCCAGTTCTCACTTCCCTGCAGTACTCAACCCATACAAACAGGACTAATCACAAACTTGGAGCTTCGTATGTTCTTAAAGCATTTGCTGAAGACAAATATTCATGTATCAATTGGATTTTTAACTGAACTTCTCAATTAAAAGATTTTGCTGTGGCCAAACACAGCAATGGGAGAAATGGGTCTCTGTGTGTGTTATTTTTTAACAGAGATCTTGATAAAACAATCACATTTACCTATCAGCCCTCAAATGAAGCTTTTGTGCTGTCAGATTCCTACAGGAACTCCTTAGGCATCTTCTTCCTTTTATTCCACCATGTGCAAGACACTCACTTCTGCCCCCCCCCCCTTTTACAAAGTCCTCTTCCAAGCCCTCTTTTTCATGTTGACCACAAGTCACCCAACCTAACACGCACAGAACACATGCAGACAGCTCACCTTGCTGTACTAGCAGGTCTGGATGTACCTACAGGAGGGCGATCATACTACTGGTGTGATACTGATTCATACTTCCTCACTGCAGCTCAGTACCCCACCCTGCTGCAGTAACACCAGCTACCAAAGTGCAAAACTCACCCGGGCACAGAACCTGTTTTTCCTATTTAGCTCTATAACCACCCAATGCGTACAACTGTTCTGGTGATTATCATAAACCAGTTTTATCCCAGACTGTCAGCTCTAGCAAGAGTACGTCCAAAGTGGGGGAACTTCCCCAAACTTCCTTGTGCACAGTGTTTAGCTGACTTAATTTGAAGCTGCTTTACCCTTCAAAACATGCTCGCCTACTCAGCAAACGGTAACCACAGCTGACTCAGAGGAGGAGGACAGGCTCCTCGGCTTTTCTCTTCCTGTACAAGAGAAAAACAACAAGAGGGCACAACACTCGCTGCCTCCCTCCTTCCTCCCAATCACAGCCAGCTCAAACAGCACAGCCTCACAAACACAGCCAGGAGAAAGCTTGCTCTGGGATACAAGCAACAATAAAACCTCTGGTCTCACAGCAAACAAGCATCCTCAGTTTGAAGCTTGGGGAGGCTCCGCGTTTCTAAAGCTGTGTGGAAAGCCAAACTCCATGTCACTGCTCTTCCCCCACGCACACACACAAAGGGCAGAAACAGGCCACCCTCTCCTCTCCCCCTTTCGAGGTGCCTCACACTGACACGCTTGCTGAGGCTAGGCTGCAGCGCCTGGAGCAGCTTAAACAGACACAGGGCCTCGCAAAGGCCGGAGAAGGGGACACGGAGTTACCCTCCCTCATCCCCACGTTTAAAAGCACACGCTCCGGCCCCTGTTGTTGGTGCTGTTTGTTTTCATGGCTTCAAGCAGAGGCTGCTCCAGCCACACCCCGAGAGGGATCCACAAACACACACTGCTTTGCATGCGTCGCTTCGCAAAGCGCATCCTGGGCACACGAGAAGCGCGGTGCGGGGAAACGCCTCTACCCGGAGCGCCGCAGCACGGGGCAGCGCGTTCTCATCAGCCACCGGGAGCAGGAATCGTGCTTCCAGCCTCCCAGGAGCACGGAGCAGGAATCCTCCCCAGGTACGCACGATGAGAGGCATCACAAGCCCTCTGGAGGCAACGCTGGTTGCTCTTCACCCAAAACGAACTCACGTCTCGAAAAGGTGCAAGGGGAAAAAAAACCCATGCAGGAAACACAGTCACAGAAACCTGTTCTCCAAAGCATTAAACAGGCTTTCGGTCAACAACGTAATTACTTTCCTTTCTAAGGAATCGGGACTGCAAATGAAACCCTGAACAGAGCTGTTTCTGAGGATATGCAAGTGCTGTCTGTGTACAACACTCCTCAGGTGGCTGCTTGTCATTTCAGAAGGGGATAAGGGAAACACAGATACGACACTGTACCATGTAATTTCAAGCCATCAAAACAGGCTGGAGCAAAGAACAGTTCCCTCACTTTAACCCCCCAAGCATTAAACCCGAAGTGAAAGGACGAGATTTTCCAGGTATTCCATTAATTAAGTACTGGGCTCAGGAAAAGCACTTTGCAAAGCTTTAATGGCCGGTCACACCAGACTCATTCCTCATTCACTTTCCACCAGACACACAAGCTTTTGAAGTGACCACCTCATGCCAGGCCCAATGTACAAAAGACAGTGATGAAAACTTCCACAGTCAATACCTCAATACTTCAGCAAGTCACTAGAAACTTGCTGTTCCAAGCAGGTTTGACTTTGCAGTGCTTTAAAATGCACACAGCAAATACAACAGAAGCATGCTGTTCCTGTATGGGGTGCAAATCCAGTTCAGCCCCACTTGGCCACTCTTCTAAAGGATTCCTGGATTCTAATAACCACTGAAAAATGTACTGCTACTACTTACAGCTACACTTACATCACTGTATAGAAAAGGAAGGCAGCACAGCTCTGCACAGGGGCTATACAAGGAGAGTTTGCAGAGAGGAACTTGTCATTTTGCCCTTGCAAGACAATGAGACCCTGTGTCAGGCTGTGATAAACCATCCGTTTGGTCAGATAGTTAGCTCCCAAGCTACAATAAATGACTTATCTGAGCAGCATGAGGTTTCATGTTATCACCAACGCACTACCTTAAGGATTTTCTTCCAAACTCTTAAATGTGCCTGTTTCAGCCAAAGCCCAGAATCAAGGAAAGCAGCCGATTCCAGACCCAAAAGAAGTCCAACTTAATCAATGTGCCTATTCCCAACAGGCACATCTTCCCAAACTGCATTTCAGTTTAACCACCACTAATGCTGCTACAGTGAAGAGTTTGCATCATGAACCCTATTTTAACAAGTTTATTGCTCACCTTCACAGGACTTCCTTTGGGCTTTGAGTTACTCCCAGGTCTCAGCCCAGCAGCATTTCAACCAAGAACCTCTGGTTTAAAGATCTGTTGTATAAGTTACGTCAAGCACAGAGAAGCTTTTGGAACAGCTTAAAATTGTGAGGTTATCCTTTTCCAGGTCATAAACTCAGTACAGCAGAGTAACCATATCTGACATTTGGAGAGGCAGACTGAAAGACAACAGCTCCTCCAAAGATGTCTTACCAGCTAGAACAAGGCATTTGAATAGAAAATGACACAAATGAGCACCCTTACGGTACACCTATACCACATGTGGTTTTACTTCAAGCACTTAGTTCTGCACTTCTTGACCACCACCCTGACTTTGACCAGAGCATGACTTCCCTTCCGATGACACAGTCAACGCTGTCAGCATTTACGGACACCATTCTTCAGTTCTGTTTCATAAATCACACCTCAGAACCTCAGGAAAAAAGCACCAAGGCTGGAAGGAACCTCCTGGATGTCTCAGCCTTGCTCACCCGCTCTCCCCACCATAGCACACACTAGATGATAGCTTATACACCACCTCCCTCCAGTTTCAGAAGTACCAAAACCTTTCCAGCTATTCTTAGGAATCCTCCAGAGCAGCACAGAGCTGTGCATGCTGTGGAAGGGCTGCTGAAGAACTATCTCCAGCCATGTGATGTGAAAGATGTCCCGAAAGCTTAGGATGTTTGTGTCAAATGTTCCTTTATGATTAACTTGGGTTTCTCTGAACTTCCCGTTGTTTTTCAACACCAGGATTCAGAGCTCTCTGCCTTAACAGGACCCATCCCCATACAGTGGGTTTCCTGCATTCTTATGTTGAAGGTAGGAGGAGCTGTTGGAGTTAATATGACCTTAATTACACTACTGAGCTGTTCATCATTATCAGCTCCACTTCTGGCAGCAGCAGGTCCCCACTGAGCAGACGCTTGCAGCTGTTGGGTTTGCTGCTACTCAGCGATGCTGAGATTATGAAAAGCAGTTTCAGTTCCTCCCCCAAGTGAATACAATACTACTAGAAACAGAAATACTCATTTAGCAGACAAGCTGCCATCGACTGCACTCCTCCTGCCCTCCTCTCCTGCCGCAAGTTCTTACCAGTAAGGACTTCTGTGGACTACTGAAAGCTAGAGGAAATGGTGTCATCACCAGATAATATGAAATATCAGACTACCTGCTTATTTCAGCTACAGAAAGAGCTTTTTCATGGAACAGGGAACTCATACAGCACAACACACGATTTGAACAACTCCAAGATGCACAACCACGTGTGCAGGCTCAAGCTTTCTGAAAGCCAAAGACTACAGAGCTCAGGTCTCAGCCTTTCAAAGGCACTTCTGTGTACAAGAGACAGGAATCAGTAACTTGCCTAACAGGTCAGGAAGACACTGATCCTATACCCAAAACACCAGCGCTGGTATCTGATCAGTCACTGCCTGCGTGTGGGTTTATATGTAATAAAATATAGGTTGCTTCTGTAGCATCAACCATCCCCAAGTTAAATTAATAGGATACCTTAGACCACTGGTTGCTCTGGAAAGATGGCATTCCTAACACAGGAGCATGCTCGGGTGGGCATGTGAAACGAAACTGCCCTCAGTCACTGGAAACAAAGCAGCTTCACCATCGAAGCCCAAGTGAGGCCAAGCTCAAGTAGTACGTCCCCACAAAATCAGACAAGCTCTTTCAGACGCATTAGGACGCAACACTTAAGTCTGCACTTCCTTTACAGCAGGGAGAAATGTAACACAACCAAAACACGAGTCCTATTTCATCAGTTTTCCAACCCTGAGCTGACTTACACAAACTGAACGGTTAAGCAGCAGATACACACTGCATGTTACATACATAAAACGTACCACCCCTTTACTACCAAACTAAGGGCAGACTGTTGAAGTCTGGAGTTCAGGTGTTTGCAGTGGTGATAAGAATGTAAATATTGAAAATGGCAATCTTTACAATGTATTTTGTTACTTCCAATTGCACAATTAGAAACCAAAACCCTCCATAAAACAATTACCTGAAATACAAGAACCATCAAGAGTTTCCAGTAAGAAGTGATTGCTCATGGTGAATTGCTTCTTGGAGGACTTTTATTTAAAGGAAAAAGTTAAAATCTTAATATTACTTCCTGTTGCCAATTAGGCTGAAGATGCAATTTACTGTCTAAAGTGTGCGTTAATAGTACTTCCAGTTTCCTAGACCTAATAATAACCTGAGCCACCACTGCAAGTTAACTTCTGCTCAAGCTTTGGCTATCCCACTACCCAAACCAGGTATAAAATACTCTCTCCCTGGACAGCAGAAACTGAAAAGGTTTCTACAAAACAGCTTGCTACGTAGGTTCAAGGTCAGCAAAAAGTTACCACCTGCAGCACTGCTTTGCGTGTTTGACCCCACTTTGAAGCATGTGCCAAAAGTCCTATGGCCGTCAGGAGTTTAGCAAAACACAAACACTTCATTTGAAACTGCCTGGATGAGGTAGAAGCAATAAAACTAACACAAGAAAGGTAAAACAGAGTTAATGCAAAAGGATGGATGAACCAACACCCCGTAACTGTGATTGGCTGGTCAAACAGATGGAGAAGAAAAGCTTCCCCCCCTCTTATAAACAGGAAAAATTGTACTGCAGACCAGTCATCAGGAAACCGTAAAGGAAATGAGCAGGTTTATCTCACTGAGCCCCTAAAGACTTGTCAGGAAGTACTCCAGGAAGCAATGAAAGGCTTCCCAAGCCAGCCATGGCTGCCAGGACAGATCCAGCAGCCAAGTGAGGTTTAGGAGGGAGCAGCAGAGGTCCAGGTGGTAGATCTGAAACCTCCTTCCCTCCAAGGACAGATAAAGAGACTTGACCAAGTGGGATGTGTTCCATCCCCTCTCAACAGGCTGATCTGGCCACATGCAAAAACCCGACACTGACTGCAGACAGGAATCTCCGCCAGCGTATAAAGGAATTAAACTTGAGGAAAAGAAAACAACACATTTACAGTCTATTTCCATTTCTCTTAGTAACATGAGACACTGCGAAGTCTTTCAATAGAGCACACGAAACAAATATTTTCTGTTGTATGGGTTTCAGAAGTTGCTATTGCCTTAGAGCAATCCAAAACCACTGCTCAGGTACTCCTTGTGAGCCCTCCAAACCCTCTTCTTGCCTCTCCAGCCCCACTGACAAACACGCAACGCTCAGACAACTGAAGACATCAGCTATGCTTACAAGCATTGCCAACTGTTCCTCCAGTAACCCACTGAAACGGCATCTAACACACTCTGAGACATGTACCAGGCTCTGGAAATAAACCAATCCTGCTACTCTAAACGCAGAGCAATGGATTTCATAACCCCATGTTTCAAGTGGAATCAGGACACCCACGACCAAGGCACAAAAGGCAAGTGGACTATCTCAACAGCCTTTTGTAGACAGATGGGAAGTCCCTGTAACACAGCTCTTGAAGCCTGGAAAACACCAAGTAACTGCAAGAACACCTGGATTTTTACAACATTAAACCAAAGTTATTTCCTATTGATGTGTGTAGACACATCACCGGCTCTTCAGTTCAGAAAGACCAAAATGCATCGTGCATGTTAAAAAGAACGAAGACTTTTTGGTTCACGTTCTGTTGGGGTGTTCCGGGAGGCTCTTCCAAGATATAAAGGAAAGGGGGTATGGATGTTTGCCCAGCCCAGGACAAGCTCCTCCCAACTCTAACACTCAGAAACAGTCTTCTCCTCTCACTGCTCCCTGTAAGAGCTTGAAGTGAAATCATCAGAAGAACAGAACCCACTCGAGTCAAGAGCATGCTTTCGAGACAGTTGATTAGTCATAATAAAACAAAATGCCCACACCAGACAACAGCCACACAAAACGCCCACCACATACCCCCCAAGCAGGGCTTTTGCAATGGATTTGTGAATAAACAAATGACAACATTTTTGGTCTACCCTGGCACTGTGGTAGCATCACAGTACATTATATTGCCGCCTGGTGTGTTGGGATTTGAAGGAATTTAAAGGACAGCATATCAAAATCAGTACAGATCAGCAGTACACAAGCGTGGAAGACAAGTACTGAGAGATTATTAGATAGCTGAATAAACGTGGCACTGACCCTGTTTCTAACACAGCACAATGCAAACTGCAGTTCCTGGGGAAAACTTCAGATGCAAAAGCTATGTGGGAAGCTGTGCCATCCACACAACCCAGCCTCTGAATCTATGGCACTTCCCATCACTGCACGGGGTGACCAAGATAAGTACAAGCATCTCTATGAACCTCTGAAACTGTAGCTGAAGCCCTCCTACTCCTTTCCTCTCACATCCTTCTCCCAGAACAAGCTGCAAGTCTTCTGTACACCCAGGGAAGAGGGAAAAGAAATTACATCAAGCACAAAGGTTTATATTCATCTCATGCATCTGCTCTTCACGAGCCCTGTTACAAGCTGTCCATATAGCAACGAAAATTTACCCTTTAACTTCAACTCCTAGCAACCTATTGTAATTCTGGAAGCAGCACCTTTGCCGTTTTAAAGACTGTGCTGACTTTAGGAGTCAGTGCAAAACATCCATGCACTGCGAGTCAATACTTATTCATTTCTTCTTTTTAAACTCTGCAAATTAATTGTGGAGTTGAAGATTTTTGTTTTAGCCAAGCAAAGAGGGAAAGGTTGGCAGCTCTTCAGTGAGAAAAACCAGCAGGCAGACTGCAGACGACCAGAGACCGAAATAAATCCTCGATAAAGTCTATGTTTGTTCAAGTAATTCATCAAGAGCAGAGAGAATTTAAGGAATATCTGCTTGATAGATCAAAATCCAAGTAAAAAGGTAACGGAAACATCCAACTGTTCACATTCGCTCTGATTTCAGCCTTTTTCTTTTAGAACTGCTGTACTGCATGAAGCAAACTGACTCACTCCGAGAACTGCAATTCCTCACCTTAACGCTTTACCTGTGGACCATGTTATCCACATAATTCCTACACCTTCATCTGACTGTGTAGGGCCTGTTCCTACCCAAAGCATACTCTGTGTATGCAGAAACTCAAGCCCTGCACCGTGACTCCTCCACGCAGCTTTCTCATGTTCTCAAGTTAGGAGCAGTCATCACAGCTCCAGAATGCGCTTGGGGAAAGCGTGTCTGGTGGTTATGTCAGAGGACAGCAAGTCTGGCACTGGACTTCTATTTCAAGCGATGCCAAGGACTGTGACCTTGAGCAAGTCGCTTCACCAGATGTTACGGAGCAGACTGCAGCGTGCGAGGAGGAGCTGTGACTCTTCAACCTTGTAGGGTTGCCTTTCAAAATCCAGGGGTTATTCTGAAGCAAAGGAGTGTTCAAGTCCTGTATTAATCATACTGTAGACATAACTCTTAGCTCAAATCGATACACTATCCTAGAAGAATGAGCATATGCATGGGACGTTATTATACAATATTGAATTATTGAATGTGAAGAACTATTGTTGGTAATTATTCTCCTATTTTTAATCACTCATCACAACTGAAATCAATTGGAAATACACTCCATGTCTTTCCTTCTCCACTACTCCTTTCTCCTGCTTTTCACTGAATTAAACAGTCCCTACCCCAATTCCGAAAAGTCACACTTCTCAGTTTCAATCTTCAGTTGCAAAAGCATTCCAGATCGGTGCTGCTGGGCTGGGCTGATCCCTTCCCAGATGAGGATATAAACGCACAATGTCTGATTAAAACAGAAAACGCTCATTCCTATCAGGCAATTCCACTGCCTTGTTTCTCTTCTTACTTTTTAAGTAAACAGATATTTATAACTGATGTTTAGAGCTAAAACTAAATTGACATTGACCCTGTTGTAACAACAATACTTCAAGTGCTTTACAGTCCAGTCCCAGTTCACAATTTAGATACTGGCCAACTGACCACTGGAGAAATAAATCAGTACATCAATACAGAAATGGATTTAAACAAATGATCCTGGTTTGGATACGAGGAACCCGAGGCAAAGAAAACAAAGTTTTCCCAGGAAAACAACATCCCTCAGTTCAAAAGCGAACGGGGGGTTTCAGTTATGGAAAACTACTATTCAGCATCCCAGATAACCACAGAATGTCTCTGCGCTCTGCTCTCAGCACACTGGCGGAGCGGTGCTTCATTCCTAGAGGGATTTGTTTCAGCTGCTTTACACTGTGTAGACTGGAGCTGTCGCATTATTAGAAACAAGTTTAAAGGCCGTTTATCAAACACAATTTTATTTTAAACCCTCCAATCTGCAATTTTAGTTTCTTTTTAACCACAAACGTGCAGAAAACGCTTGTCTCGAGAACAGGGCTGTGATTGCAAGCCTCTGACAACACACAGAAGGAAGAGGCTGCCCCGTACTTGGGCGGATTCATCTGTCATTGCAGACAAGGCTCCTTTCTTCACAAAATTTGCGTGGCAGGACACAGCTTCACTCGGGGATTATTTTCTATTTCCAGGTAGCAAAGCTGTCCCCGAGCAAACTGTGCTGTTTCACAGCTATCTATAGCACATACCAGGCAGCAAGTAATTTTAATCCCAAATCCTCTTCCCCCTTCATTATCCCCAAACTGACACCAACAGCTTTCAGAAAAAGCATCTCTGACTGAGAAACTTGGATGAAACAGTCTTTGGATAAAACCCATGAGGTTATTCCCTGCACTAAAACATTTGCCGTGTAGGCTTTGTCATAGTCTCTACTTTCGCTCCCACTGTCGCAATTTGAAAGGGCCCACCTCCAAAAGTAATACCTTGGTTTGCATCTGAAAAGCTTGCATCAGTGAGCCCCAGAAGTCAAACAGCTTTACATAAAGACACCTGATCCAACGATGCAAATATTAAAGTCTAGCCTGTAAAGCATGTAAGAACAACTCCTCCTGTTCACCTGAAACCAAGAGAACCCCTGTCAGCCTCTTCATGCCCTTTTAGAGTTCATTATTTATATGGTACTGCTGATACCCAGTGTCAATAGCAGCTCAATCACAGGGAGCTGCTGTGCTGGTGTCTGTGACTTCCCCACAAGCACTACATCTTTCTCCCTTGCTGTCGCACCACCTCACTCCCAGCAAGTTTCCCAAAAGGAAAACAAGGTGTGGACGGATTTATTTGCCAAGTTAAGTATCCACAACTTGTTCCACATTCCAAAGCGCTGCTCAGAAAACACAACCCTCAGAACTGAGAATGAAACATACACAAGAACATAAACGAACGCAAAAAGCAGCCTCTAATTGTAGCTACTCAGTTCATATTAAACAAATCAAGCCTATTAATCTGTAGAAGAGTTTTTCAGCCACTTAGGGTTTATTTGCAGTGAGTCCTAGTTAGGTTTTGTTGAGGTTTTCCCCTGCTTAGTCAAACCTAACAAAGAGCATTACTATTTTTGCATTTACTAAGAGCATTCACAGAGTTAGGAGGTGTCCTGAGAACAAGATAACCGTAATGAAGGAAGTGATGCCTCTTACAGATCATTTCTTCCCTTCTTTTGGTGAGCTCTGTGTCACTGAGTACCCAGTGAGTACCAGTTCACCAGCAGTTCACTGCTAGTGCAGTTCAGCAAAGCTCTATTTTCCTGTACCAATTACTAAGGAATTCCAAAGTGAGAACTGAGCTTTACATCACAAGTTCTCACACTCCCACTGAGCAGCTACTACAACTGAAAAACTGCAGAGTCTCAGTATTACAGCACAAGCGGGTAGGGGGGGTGAGAGGGGGAAAGGGAGAGAGAGAAAGAGTGGAGAGAAGGAAACGTGAAGACAGACCACACACAACAAGCTCCTCTGTCCACAGAGTGGCAGGAGCTACACTGACATCAGTGCCACCAGTCTTAACCTGCGCTACTAGAATTATAGCTGACTGGGGAAGAGGGGGTCTTTAGAAAGGGAAAGAGTATTAGAAAGAGCTATATTCCTCTCTAGTTTTCCTCCAAGATTCAAAAAACACCTCCAGTATTAAGGGAGATTTCAGATTAATACTTCTACGTTTATGCTACTCTCATTCCAGAAGAACCTGTACTATCTTACGACTATTACTGACCCTATAGATGCTCTACATGGATGCATCTACAGATGGATAGAGAGATGCTCTAAGGATAGCTGTATTTCAGCAACAAGAGCACAAATTTGGATCACTTTGTCCATTTAAAACCATTTCCAGGCTCCCAGGTTACAATCAGAAGTCTGTTCTGTGTACCTCCATCACCCAATGCTAACTGAATGCAGGCTTAAAGGTTTCCCTCCACTCCAGGCGAAAAGGTCATGTACAAACAGCTTAAGGCCCCACAGAGCAGGTTTCAGCCCTGCCTCTCAATTCCTTGTGTTTCAAAGCAAATCATAACATAATCCCCTAAATACTTCAGTTTCCCAAGGCTGTGTTTGTTACAAACCAGAGCACTGAGAGAACTTTCTAGGGATTTTGTCTCTGTACAATAAAAACATTCTGTCTTCAGAAAGATTCCATTTGACGCTTTTCACTGAATCAGAGGGACAAAATAACTGGAAAAGAAAAAATGGCTTTTCAGTCCATGACAAATTATTTGTGGGAAATATACATCATGTTTGTCACTGTGCTTGCAAAAAGAAATCTGAATACATCCTGAAGCATCCCAAACTTAAAGGATCGATTTGAACACACTGAGATCATAGACTGAACTCTCCAAAGCTCAAATCATCCTCCCTCAATAGATATGATGGGGTGCCGAACCATAACCTGGATGGTACAGTCAGCATATTGGAAAGAGGAACACAAACCTCAACTACTCTTTCCCCTTCTCTGGAAATTCGCACCCTCTGGGATAAGCACCTGTTTAATCTGATACTCTTTTACTACCAACAGTCTTCCTACATGCAAAGGCCCCATTTCACATAGATTTAAGCATTACCGTGACCTTCTTGCCCCTTCCTGCCTCCAGGAAATCTGAGCAATTTGGAGAAAGCATTCCGACTGTTTCCCTCCTCCTCCTCTCCGACAGCAAGCTGCTACTGCACTACAACTGGTGCACTTAAGTGTATACAAAAGATAAAGGCTTCCAAGGATATCAAAATCACTTCTCCAAATGCAGTTAATGGCAATGACAGAGGCCACTGCCACCCAAGTGCAAAGATGAAGGAAGGAAATGCAGGAGCTCCCCCAGCCCACTACAGAAGCCTGAGCCAGCCCTGCTCCTCCCATTGCTCACAAGGTTTAGGCAAACCTGACTTGGTCTGGAGGAAGTCAGCACTCAAATTATTCCACCAGCTCTTGAGAGGAGGTGGAGCAACTGCTGGCACAGGAACAGCAGAAAACAGCTGGGAATCAGCAAAGTCTCAACAAGCACAGGATGTAGATGGACAACAGCTAAATTCATTTACTGAAATGACTTAAGCTCTTTTGTAAGCTTCAGCGCTGGCCTCAGATACGCCAAACGATACCCTGGTTACTCAATCTCCAGCATTCCAGGCAAGAGAGAAGCAAAACATCCAATACCCTGCATCCAACTCTGCAGCTCCAGCCCCCAAAATCCCCCTCTTACAGACTCAGGGCAGATTTAGGGTTTCTCCAAGGAATAAAGGAAAAGAAGGAAAAAAAGAGAGGGAAAAAGAGTTGGCCATTCCCTCCTTACCACTTCCTAAGGTAGTACTTACTTAAAAGCCTTTAAAAAGCGTTAAGCGCTTACGTCAGGGAGAGGTAACTCATTACCTTGCTTAGCCAAGTCAGCAGTAGCTGATTTAGGCAGTCCAAATTTCCATTGATAGTTATCCCTCACTTCCAGAGCGTTTGGAGGGAAACACTATCTGTGCCAGACAGCAGGAGTTGCGAGAGGTAATCCTAGCCGGGTGTACAGCGTATCTTAGTGAGGACTCTGTACAGAAGCTGGGACAACTTGAATTCCCTCCAGCTCAGCTGCAACCTGTCATCCTTCTTACCAGTACACCGACCTGACCCCCGCAATATAGCCATTACTTTTAAATGCTGCAGGCAGCCTTCAGGTGACAGCTTCATTTGATAGATGGAACTTATTTGTTTGCAAACAAGCCTGCTGGATGATTAAAAGAGACAACATGACAATAATAATCATACCTCAGCATGACTTAGAACCTTGCAGTATGAGAGTACCTGTTCTACATTAAACTGTTCAAACTTGGAAACTCCCTCTCTATAGCACAATTGTGGTTGGGCAGTGTTAGCAAGAAGATTACTCCTGGATGGTATTCCTGTAACAGCAGTGGTTTTGCTACACTTATCTCCTACTTCTTCCTGACATGTCTTAACTAAATTTAACCCACTAATCCTAACACACCTGAGAGAGCAGTAGCTAACACTATCACTCCTACCTTAAACAGGAAAGCAAACCACAAAGTAAGATTACTCAGATTAAGTGCTTGACTTGAGGTCACAGGAAGTATATTGCCTATCCTGAATTTGAGCTTTGGACGGGATAACCTTCAGCCATGGGCTTGAACCAACAGACCACTCCTGCCTTCTGCAAGTCTCTGGAACATCTGGACACCTCCTTCCCCACTGAACAGATGTATTCCATCACGTTCGACATGACTGAAGATATAACCAGCATTTCCAGTAACTTTGTAAAGGACAACAGACCTCCACATCCACCACACTATTTCAACATATTGACCACTGCAATTAAAAGGCATCTGGACACTGCGGCTAGACCAGAGCCATCTTTGGTTAAGGCCAGAAATGAAGTATAAGCAACAATTTAACCAGAGCAACATCAGATGTGATCAATGACTGGTAACCTGAATTACTCAGCCCTGTACATCAGTAGTCTCTAGGGTGGCAAGAGGATAAATTACAGAAGATTCTCTAGATTAATCACCTTGCACGTGATATTGAAAACATTTACATTTGTGTGTGCATTATGTGTATATTTACTGTCAGCTCTACAAAGCGAAGATGCCTGCATGTATCACGTGAACCTCCCCTACACAAAGCACGGTACATCCAAGAACATGATCACGACAGTATGTGGTGAGCTTCACAAAATACATTAAAAGTCTTCATCCTTCGAGGGTTGCTTTGGGCTTCCAAACAGAAAATGCTGTGCCTAACACAGATGCCAGCTTTTCTTTCTTGCCTGACAACGCTGCTCTCCCCTGTAAGGCTGCTGGAGGAGTACTGTGTCCCTCAGCAATTGAAGAGACACCATAAAGCACTCTGATATGCTGGAAAGGTTCAGCTGGACAATATTCATAATGAAAGACCCTTCTTATTTCTGCTTGAACTCACAGGTACGAAGCTTTAAAAACTCTCCTTGAGAGACAGACCATGTGTGCTGGATTCCTAAAGGACAAGGCTGTTTATTTTATCCACTAGCCACCCTTTTTCTCTTATCTCATTTTCATTCCCTTCCCTGCCAAAACATCCAAAAAATCACAGGCAAAATCAGCCTGAGTTTCATCAAGTAACAAGATCACCACACCGGATGCTTTTGAGATGCTGTGCTCTTTACAAGCAATGATCTAAATTACTGAGATTGGTCAAAGAAATCTAAAAGTCACCAGAAGTATAAATACTATCTCATTATTTGCTCTCCTTTTACTTTCCACAGGGCACTACAAATATGGCACAAGAAAGAACTCTTTAAAATCACTGATTTGAGTATTGTCTCATTTTTAGTTGCTATGGATGCAGTATTTGGTTCTACTCGAATGCTAACAGTCTGACTGTTAACTCTCACTTGACTCATGCATCCTAAAACTGCAGAGCTGCTGGAAACCCTTGTCCTTAAGTGTAAGGGAAGGCATAAGGGACCATACAGGATTCAGCGCTAGCTCTGACAATTCATGGTTCACCTTCAACAAATTACTGTGGTGCAGACACTCTCAGTGTAGAATCTTAAACAAGAGGAAGGAGGACGCTTCAATTATTAGAAATTCAAGGGCCTAACACTTCTCCACATACTTTTAATTCAAATCTGACGGAAAAAGACAAGAGAAAAAACACAAACGGCTTTTCTCTTGCCTGGCGCATCCTGGTCCAACAGCCTCCTGCTGATATTTGTAGTTAAATGTTTGACCCTTGCCAGGAATGAGACCCAAAGTGAAAAGAGTCATGGCTTGCCAAGTGAAGCAGAATCCACAAACAAGCATCTCACACTGGCTACAGACTGTTTCCTTTGAGAGATTAAAGAGGGAGAAGGGAAGGAAGCCATACTGTGGCAAGTCAGTGTGTTCTTGTAACATGTATTATTTACAAACCAGAAATTAATGCACAAAAATACATTAGCAAAGAGAGGAAGGCACCCAACTTACTCTCCAAAGCCCGGTATGTCTTTTCCGTCTCATCTCCCCCCAGCTTCCACAAAAGCACATCGCTCCCCAGCAAGTCCTGCACAGTGAGTTTGCTTATCTGCTTTCCACTGCAGAACACTTCCAACCAGAGACAGTTGCCACAGGAAAAATCTAGTTTCTCAAGATAAAGTCTTTTCTGTGTGTACACACTGTCGAGTTGTACAAGTCCACTGGAAAATAATGCGCATTATTTATTATACATAACACAAGGAAATCTGTAACACTTAAAAAGGCCATTATGATGCCATTAAAAAGATTTCATGTTCAGCTTTCCAGGCATCTTGGGCACACAGCCACAGCTACAATAATTATTGTATTTATCACTATGTAAACTAACTGTAATGCTTCATTAAGATAGAGAAAAATGGTTATCACTGAGGTCCCTGCAAAAGCCTGTAATGTTCTCCTCGGTTACACGTAGGTTTTGTGTCTGCAACTACTTACTCCCATCTCCTGGACTGCTCACGAAGGTGTTATTCTGGTAAGACAATACAGCAACACATCCTTGAGATGGTCCATGTATGACCTGCAAAGGTATTTACGGAGTAACTGTGCATACTGGACTCTCCTGAACACCACAGTAAGCTTGTGTGATGTACTGCTCTCGTAAAAGGCTCCAGCCTATAGCCACATGCCTTTGGAAAACACAAACGCTTGACAGATGCCTTTTAAGGTCACCTGAGAAGCGAGGGAAGTCTCCATGCTCTGAACACGTGCTGTACATCCACATGCACTGGGAAGAGACAACAGCTCTGGTCTCCAGTGGGTTAAAAATTAGAGCAGTGGGCATGGAAAGCCACAGCTTCCTGCTCTCTATCTGACCTAACAGCCTGGCAGGCACAGGCTACCATTGTAAACTAAACTGCCCTGACACATGCATCTAGTTTGAATCAGAAGGATCCCTTCTAACATGGAAAACTACTGACGTGGACTTCGACGTAAGCTAGAAGCCTTGGAGAGATTTCAAACACGTCTGACATTGACACAGTACTAATTGTTCAACGCTTTAGATCCACAGGGACAAAGAGTTGCCGGCAAAGCCTCACTCTCCCTTCTGAGTCTGTGCAACTGGAGCCTTCAAACCCAGTGACATTTTCCACCTCCCTCTCCCTCCTCAGCAAGCTCTGGTGTGTGGCAGGGAGCAGGTTCAGCTCTTTGCTGGTACATTTTCAAGGCTACTTAATTCTGGGTCTTCTTCATTCCTCACTAAGTGACAAGGACAGTCACCAAATCAAGCCACAGAACACGAAGACCTTGGTGCCTGACCTTACAAGGCTGGACATCCTCCACACGGGCTCCACCTGCTTTATTAAATCTATCAATAAAAAACAGGAAAAAACCAACCATAGCTTCTAAAACAAGATTTATACATGTGCTGCCTTTGGAATGTTCTGTGATCAAAGGAGAGGTGGTGAACAGAGCTATCAGAGGCAACTGTGTGAATCACATCAGTTAACTGTGTCCTCTGCACTGAGTAACACAAGTTATGACAGCACAATCATCACAAGATGTTGGATCTGCAAGAATTCGCATTACTGGTAATGGCAGAGATGTTTGCTGCTCCCATATTCAACCAGTAGAAGGGCATACAGTCCGAAAAGCCCAATTCCTGGCTTTTTTCTTTAAGGGTTCTTATCTAAAACCTCTTATCCACCTTCTAAAGCAGGATTCAAACAGTCAGCCAGCAAGAACTGCAGTAATTTCCATTTATGACCACTCTCAAAATAAAGTCAATGTGGCAAGATAAAACAGAGTGGCCACCCAGATCCAGATCAACTGGTCACTAAAGCCCTGTCACTGCAGATAAAGGTCATTTAGGAAACACAAGCACACAAGAGAAATAAGGATTTGCAGCATGGGCAATTCCTGAGGAGTGACAGTTTTAAGCTTCCAAAGACAGGAAAAACAGGAGGGGTGATAAGTGCTGCAGTTCCTCCCTGCCTGCACACAGTAAACACTGCTAACCAGGCCACAGCGATTAAGCCCTTCCAAGCTGACTAGATTATCAGAGAAGGATGGGAAGATGCTTCCTGCCTCAAGTGAGCCCCCCCTCATTACTGTCAGAGAGCAGAGAGGATCAACTTCAGCGCATTTTGTTACCGAGACAATTATGCCACAGAACACTGAGCATCTCTCCCAGCTGATAAAAACCCCAGATTTACTTCATTTCATTCCCACGAAACAGAGTGTTTCTTCTGCAGAGGAAGAAGGGGGAATACAGTGTAAATCTCGAGCACTTGATATGCAACAAAGAGCTAAAGTGCAACATCTCAAACTGACTTCCCCTGCCTGCTCTCCTCCCTGCTCAGAGGCAGACCCAATTTCTGCACAGACCACAGAAAGCAAGCATTTGGGATTCGTGCATTTGGGCCTCTCATGCATTCCCTTACTCAAACCCCAAATGGTATTTTACATTCAAATACTGTTATTTACTGAGGAATGCAAGACCTAAAGAATAAGACCAAGATTCCATGAACATTCTTCCTTTCAAGGGCAGGATTTGAGCAGCAGTAACATTAGGGCTATTTCTACAGCCTCTCCCTTACGAGAGGCACTGGTTTTGCATAGGAACTGAAATGCACCCACTGCAAGAACATGCCACATGCTATGCTGCAGGAGTGGGTTTCTGTACAGGAGAGAACATTACCATGAAAAGAACCACTGCAGTGCTGGCTACAGGCATGGGAGCAATGCAGAAAAGCAGTGTTCAGTTCTTATAAATGAGAAAATACACACACTTAGGTACAGGTAAAATGCTTGTTCCAGATCGAGAGCACACACAGAACAAGTTTATCACCTACCCAAGACAGAAAATTCCACATCTCTGCTCTGAATCCTGCTGTGCAGGTAGACTGCAACATGCTATCTTCTAAGCAAAATACATAATGCCAATGCCGTGTGGGTTTTTTTCCCCGTCCCTTCATTATCAGCAAAAATGCAAGAGAAATACTGGAAGCTTTAGTAAACTTCTCTCATTGCAATCTGTCTGTTGTAGCCTGACATGACAGGGATGGGACATGAGAACACACACATACACACCAGACAGCTCTCCAACCACTGCTTTCCTCAAGGTAAAAACAATGTCACAGTGACCTGAGTTACTGCCTATCTGCTGTTAACCACAGAAGCATATTAAATAAATGGTGATTATCAGTGCTAAGTTATCACTGTGTCCAACAAGGCTTCTGATAGCTATACTGTTAGCTCACCACAACACTGAACTTAATGGAATCTCCCCCCCTCCCCACCACACAGATCCGGTGATGCTGCAGAGCAGGGGTATCTTTAACTGCATTCAATGAAAGCAGCAGGATCTGAAACAGAAAGAAAGCCCAGAGTAATCGATAATTCATGGAGTTATGTGAAAAACTACTCCTCAATCTGTACATGCGTGAGTGGGAAAGCAGTTTGGCTCAATTCTTCATAAAAATACATCAGCAGACTAACTGGCGCACAGTCTAACCCTATAAATCTCGGCTGGGGAAGGCAGGCAGCCCTTCAGCAGGCAGGACAAGCAGCACAGATTATTTCCTGGCTTTGGAGGCAACAGGCAGCACTGAGCACAGCAGTGTGGAGGACAAAGCCTTCCCAGTGGCCTCACACCTTCCCGGGTTCCAATACATGGACCTCAGTCTACTCACACAAGCGACGTTCCACATCCCCTGTGCCTGGAAGAGGTAGTAAGGGTGCAAAATGTCCACTCACAGACTCGGGCAGCAGTTACCTGCCTTGGCAAGACCCAAAGGAGCTTCTCAGTCCAGGGGAGATGACAAGGTTCATGTGCAACCAGGAAAAACCATGATCAGCAGTCACAGCCAGCCAAGTGGAAGCAACTCCACTGCACAGGATGAAGTGACACACATTCCTGAACAAGCTGTACCCTTAAACCCAAAAGTTAATAGACACTGGCTTTGTTCATCTCGTAAGTAAAAGTAAGCATTTATGAAGGTGCTGATCTCAGAGATGCAGAACAGAATGATTAATAAGAAATGCTCTGCTCTCCTTTGTTACTGGAAACCAAAGCGCTACATACATCAGTTGTAAACCAAGCAAAAAAACTCTGCTTAGAATAAAAACAGTAAATTTCTTATTATATTCTTATTATAAACCCATACAAGTCAGTCTCTAGCAGAAACTAATCCCCAAGGAACCATGCTAATTAGAAAGACACAAACAAAACTACACCAAAGGAGGACTTTATTTACTCTGATACTATCATAATAAATTTCTTCTCCAGGGTGCACTGATCTTCAAACAAACATCACCCTCCCCACCTCCTCCACTGTTGCCACTCTGAGGCTTTCTGTCAAACATTAAGCGTCTGATATTCAACACACATTTTGTTACAGTAGCAAACATCCACAAATAGTTTGGGTTATTATGCGTAAGAATATTCAGGAACTGGAGTGTTTGATCCTATCTAAAAAAGAAAAGGGACGTGAAATCGGGATACCTCTGAAAATCATTCACATCTCCCAAGCTGAAAGATAATCGGCACTTCCTACATGTGATCAGTTAAACTTACACTCATGACACAGCCAAACAGATACTTTTTGACTACAGCAACATAGGATAGAGCCATTTCTTAACATAGAAAACCATGGTAATTATGTATAAGAAATTAAAGCCCTGAAGAATCGGATTCTATTCAGGTATTAGCACAGAGAAACTCTCTCTGTGAAGTCCCCTCACTTGGAGCACACTACTGGTTATCATCACAGAAAAACCTGCAAAACCAACCTTCTCATGTTTCATCCGAAAAACAGGAAAATCCAGGCTCGGGCTCCCTATCTTGCAAAACACAGTTCCAGGCTAAGTGCTGCCAAAAAAGCTCCCCATCACCCCCAGATAGTATCGCCTTAAGCCCTGTCCACTTGGAGTCCCTGATTACTGTGTCATTCCAGACCACAGACTGAAACAGCCTCTAAAATAACCAGGGCCAGTTCCACAAGAGCTCTGCAGATTACAACCCAGGCCTAAAAACATGTCTGATAACATACAGGAAGCAGATGTAGTATCTGCCATATTAGGACCCAAGGAATGCCATTGCCACATTTCTACAGTAGGCTTATCACACTGGAAGAGTTTTGTGAACTGCAAGGGAAAATGACTTCACTCCACTTTCTAATTCTCTTATAAAACCAACACTCAACAACCAACCCAACATGCCCCCAGCCCTGCAATAAATGGATCCCTTGTTTCTAAAATGCCGGTGGCTAAGTTGAGAGATGATGCTAACTTCGCAACATCCAGCCCTCAACCCAACATTCAGGCAGAAGCTAAGACTTAAAGAGTGAAGAACAGTGACCCAAGGCAGACTTGGTCTTTAAGGTCCTTTCCAACCCAAACCATTCCATGATTCTATGAAACAGAACACCAATTTAAGCTGCACCAGAGAAGCCTGAAATCTGGCACATCCGCATTCAGAAGACTGAGCCTTCTGGTGGAATTCACATGTGAAAAGCAGGATGCGGTTCGCTCCTTAGCAACTACATGTGCATGGGGTTGGTTTTTTCCCACGTGCAAGATAAGCAGGGCTCTTTTTTTTGCTAGAATTGAAAACAAGGCATTTTTACCTGCTAAAAGCAAGTCCCACAGACCTGGCTTGTTTCTATAACATCACTGGGGCTAGAAGACGGCTCAATACATATTTTGCTCCCCAGTGAGTGGAGGACATGTGAAAAAGAGGCCACCTAGGGTGGGTGACAGGAGACAATAGACAGACAACTCACAAACTGGCACATCTGATCAAGTGGATGACACGCGCTTACACCAAAGGTCTCCACTGAGTGACACACAGATCGCTGGCAGCCCTTCGACATCTCTAAAAGGTATGGTATTCCATCCCCACTTGACAGGCCTTGAAAACTATCCTACCTTTTCAGCAGAGACCTACCAAGTGCCGAGGAGAACGCAATGTGTAGAATTACACTTTGTGAGTCTCTAAATTCTACCATTTCTGCCTCTCCTATCGCACACTGGATGCTCCCCAAGCCACTAAAATACTTCAGTATTAAAAGAGTCGAATTTCTAACAATTATTATTGCTGAAAAGCAAGCATTATTGGTTAAATGACAATATAACGCATTGTCTTTAACATGTTGCTTTGTTAACAGAACTCTCAGCACTCAAAAAGGTCCCGAACACCCACAAAGCACATCCCTCCACTGCAAGTTTGGGAAACAGCAGAAATAGCTTTCCGTATCTCCTTGCCGAGCCTATTGCACTTGGGGTCTCACATAAAACCTGGCTTAAATTGCCTCAGTTGCACCCAAGGACCCCTGAAGCACCTTTGCACTTATGTCACTCTAAGTGTTCACAGAGCTGCGCAGCATTCTGGATCAGGAAACTTGATCCAGGTTAAAAATACAGTTTATTTTCTGGGACCAAGTTATTTTTAACCCAGATGGACTTCTCTGCTCCCAGTCACTGCTCGAGCCCATAAACAATTGTATCAGCACAGAGGTTGGCACAGGGCAAGGAAGCATTTCAGGCAGCCATGCTACCAAGAGGGAAAGTAAAGAAATGAAAGAGGCAGAGCTGTCTCTATGCAGCGGGGCCTGGATGGATGACTGGCATCTTCAAGGTGTCCTCCTTTAATACCTATGAAATATCACTTTCATTGCCACTGCAGTAACCATCATGCAATTCTTGTATTCCCAGATCCTACTAAAGAGTCACCACTTTCTACCAACCCTACACCTCCTCAACATCCACCCTTCTCCTGTGATCATTAACAGCTGTGGCCCCATTTAAGACAAGATCCCTGGAATTCAAACTGGGACCCAAGAATGAAAACACACAAACAAGAACACCCAAAAACCAAACACAAGCCATAAACCCCACCTGCACATCAAGACTTATTTCCGATTCCATAGGTTTTAGTTTTCACACTGCCTCTTTTCTTTGGAAGGTTTTCTTCACAGCAAACCATAAATCCTTTAGCTGTTACATCAGCCTCACTCTGCACTACAGATGAGAAAACCAGCCCAGCCCCACCTTGGAACCACTGGGTCATGTCCTCCTAACCCAGCTATGAGGAGGAACAACAGCTTCAATGAAGAGGTAATGATGCAAGAGTGGCCTTCATTTTCATAGCAAATTTAAGTAGTTCCAGGCCTAAGATATTTTCCCTATTGTTTCAGATTTATACTGGCAGAGAAATATGCCAGTAACACCCTAAATCAACACTGAGAGCCACCAGTGAGCCTTTTTGATAAAGACTGGTTTTAAAGGAACTAAGTGTCAGTGTTTTGCAGGTGCTGATGTGGTGCACACAAGGGAAGCACATTTTCCTTCTTCATTTGATACTTCCAAGCATGATTAGGTCATGGTTCTTCAAATATAGACATAACACTACACGTGTCTTTACTCTTACAAACTCTGTAAGTGCTTTGTCTGGCTTCTTTGCTCTTTCTAATCTCATACCTCACTGCACCGGTGCTTAAAAGGTAGATCAGCTTGTAGCAGGAGAGGTTTGCAGCTCTCGCTATTCCAGCATTTGTTATAAATAAAGATAAAGCTCAGATGAAGTTTGGGATTCCAAGAGAATCCCAAAAATTCCCGCTCGACACTGACTTACGTAGGTGTGGTCACACAAGCTGCTGGAGCACGTTTCCCTGCGATCCCGCTGCAGCCCAGCACACAGTTCAGGAATTCATCCCGGGTGGGTGTGCCAAAGTTGAACACACGGGGGTGTTGGATTGGGGTTTTTAAACAAGGATAACGGCTCCCCAGGATGAGGATGAAACTTATTCGGGCACCTCAAAGCTCAAGGGATTTGCAAGGCAGTGATGGGTGGATGAATCAGAGAAACTAACATCGATCACAGTTGAAGCAACAAAAGGCTTTTTTAGCTCAATAAATGCTCATATGGTTGCTTCAAAAAATTGCCACTCTAAGTATGACTAATTGGGAAAATATTTAATTGTTTGAAAAAATGTACTGGTTTTGCGCACATCTGAAACCCAGATATTTCACATACCCCCTGTTTGAAAGTACAGAGGCATGACTAGTCCTTCTTCTTTACTTGCTTAATTTGTAGTGACTTGAAAGAAATCAAACTTCAGAGATGGAGCTTCAAGCGCTGCAGGGTTTCAGATCAGGCAATACGCAAAGGTGATCTCCTGCAGAATTTTAACATGATCCTCACACAGAAATACTCTCTGACATTATGTTGTTGGGTTTTATGTGCCGTGGATAATACTTCCCTTTTTCTTAATGCAAAGCTATCATTCTAAGCCTAAATTCTTGTCTCCAAACATCACCCTGCAGCACAGGGCTCAAATACTTAATAAAAAGATTGCTTGATCTAAATAATGTTTATTAATGCTTTCCATTTCAAACCACCCCAACGCGCTTCGCAGACAGTATCACTGTTTTCACTCACTTCTTGGGAGCAACAGAGCAGCTGCTCTGGAAGTGATTAATAGCACATCACCATTATGTCTCCAAAGCCACGATGACACTATTAAATTAAGAAAGCAAGGAAAACATCATATAGTTGCATAGTCTGAACTATACACACTTAGCTTCTCTACAGAACAGATACCTTTGGTGGTTAAGTGCTGATTCAAGCAATGAAGACCTCCACTGTACACTCAGTCAAAAGGGTACCATTTGGAACCCAACAATGCCTCCAGTACTAAGCTGCAGCATCAGTAATGCCAAATAGAATATCAATTTCCATCAGCCAAGTTCTTCCAATATTTAAGCTTTCTTTGAAGCTCCCCCTCACAGTACTGAACAGACCTGACCTTCCTTTGCTTCCAAAAGATTCAACAAGGCGGCCCGAAGTACCCCAAATGTGCCCACAGCACACCTAAAACAGTACTCTTAAAATGCAACAACTTAAGTGCATTCACAAACTTTGGTATGCTTCATGTATATTTAAAGGCTTACTATTTAGGCCAGGAAGATGCAGGGAATTTAGCTGTCTCGTGTCCAGTTCTGCAAGTGTTGCCAAAAGAACTTTGCAACCTTCTCATTGCTGGTGTATGGAGATGGTAACACTCTGCCCAACCTGACTGAGGAGGAGGAGCAACCAAAATAGTGAAATAGTTTTTTTCCTCACAATCCAGCTCTCCTTTCACGTAAGTCTCATCCAAAAAGCAAAACAAGCCAAACAAAATGAATAAATTCAGAGAATGGTGCCAGTAATTCTCAAATTGGCCCTGTTTTATAGTAAAACTTAACTGCTTTCAACAACCAACCACCTCCAAACCCTCTTCTGTTCCCTTAGGCATTTCCAGGGGAGTCTTCCATGTGGAATGGGGACAAGGAAGATTACTCAGTAAACTTCTGCAGGTCACAGTTCAACAGCGTCCAGCCCTAGACTTTGGCAGAACAGCTGTGCCAAAGAGCTCAGTCCATGCGTGTCAGACAAGGAAACACTCATCTGCAATAAAAGAACAGCAATCCTGATGCCTCATCTGCAAGCAACAGCAAAAGAGAGACCCGTTTGCCACCTATGAGCTGAAAAAAAGCAGCTCATTGTTTCCCTGCTTGCTTGGATTCATTTCACTGCATTCATAACAGTTTTGCTGGCTGAACTCATCCAGTGCATCAGTAACACAGCTTTGCTTTGTGAGTAAACTAGAGGAAGATGCTCAGTGGATTACGAGCCACACAACAGCAACGTGCTTTCCAGCCATGCAAACCCAGCTATAGGGAATCCAAACAGAGCAAAGTGACCACTTATAGCGCTCCAGCCAACGCACAGGAGAAAGAGCCTTTATAAACAAAGCACTATGAATTATAGCCAGGGTCTTTGCAAACATGTTTGTTTCTACAAACGTACCCTCACCAAGTCAATCTTTCTCAGTCAATGCAGTACACAGCGATGACTCCCCAGAGGATTTATTTGAAATACTTCAGCTTCTTTAATATTAAAGTTTGCTGCATCTTTCTTCTAGTTTCCACAAATGAGATGCTCACAACCTGCTCCCGCTTCAGTAAATCCCCAATTCTAGCAGGTGAATAAAGAGCATGAAAAACAAACTCATGCTTCCTTCTGATGCTAGTCTGTAGTTACATATATGACAGATGCACAGCAAAGTTTTTGTAGTTTAAAAACCCACAGGTAAAGCAAATCCATGGAGGGAAGAAGGCCATGATGTTGTCACTGCTACTAAACTAGCGGAGCACAACCTTCTAGCTGGATTACTAGACAGGCAGCATGGGATTGTCCTTCCACTGTTACTGGCTTAGGCATGCGAATCTGGTCAAGTCATATAAGTATTCTCTATCTCATTTTCCCCATACATGAGCACAAATGTCTTCCTGCCCCTCCAATGGCATTATCCCACAGCCAAACGCTTCTCACAATCAAGATGGTTTTCCTCAATGCATAGATCTAAGCCTCACTCATTCCAGTTGACTTGATCTTTTCAAGCCATATCGTGTTCTCTCAGAAAGGGTCCTACAGGAAGAACTTCAGTAAGGTTCACTCTCAAATGTACACAGACCTCTGTCTTTCCACCACAAGATGCAAATTTCTCTACTTGCTACCCACAAACCAGTTGTTCCCGAGGGAAATTGTTCCATTTCAAACAAACCAAATCTCCTCTCCATAAAATTTTTGCTTGCTAAAGGCTTATTTTATTACCAGAAAACCTTCTTCCAATTCTTCTACCCAAAGAATGCTCATGCTCCTAGAAGAATACTAAGGGATACTCCTAGACACCAAGTGACAAGAGCTGACCATAAAATACATGTAACAACATATATGTATTCCTACATAAAGATATGTATCTCAACATTGTTTTGCTTCTTGAAAATGACAACAAATAGGCATGAAAACCTTATTCATGACATACTCCTGAGTGATGCCTGGACCAAATGAATCGGACAGAATTTGTCATTTTGTGTTAAACGACGCTGTCTCTTTTGCTGCCCGACAGCACGTCAGGCACTGCAGGACTGTGGCATGGCTGACACCTTCATGAAGCAACTGAAGTAAGTCACTCTCCCTTTCTGCAGGCTACTCACTAACTACCACTTAAAGACACACTAAATACAGAATTGACCTATTTTCCTAGGCCAAAAATACATTATTCCTACGTACCTGAGCGCGGTTGGATAAAGATACTAAAAGGAGACAAACAGCTTTTGTACCACTGTTATAAAACACAAAGTGGAGACTTTTCAACTAGAGATATACGAAAGAAGAGGGTTCATTTGTACGGGCTTTTGGCAGTCATGGCAGGTGGTATTTTTTAAGCATCTATTGCCCCCACAATGAGAAACAACTCTGTCAGGATGCATACACACTGCAGGCTTCTTAGTAAGTATGAGAACAGCAGTTCATGTTCCCAAAGACAGACCTGCACCAGCATTTTAGCAGGTAATTGGTTTCACCTTCCCATTCTCCTTGACTATTCAATTCCGGATTCACACTGCTCACGTACTTTTTATGTCTGAGTAGACTGGTTTGGAGATGTGAAAAGGGTCTGATAATTGTCCCATTTTAAATGCAGCAATTAAACCAGATCATTTCCTAGTGGAGCTGGATCATGAATGAATTATAAAATAGGATGTTTCACATTTTCAGCCTTTTAGAAGGGCTGGAGTTTTATTTGCACAGCATTTCGTTCAAGCTGCTCACAGGTACCATCACCCTCTCTTGCTGAGATGCATTTAGAACAATAATAATAATAAATAATCAGACTTTCCAGAGCTAATACAATTAATTCACATTAGCTACTTCTGCACCAGTAGTGGCAGACCAACAGGAACTAATATGATAAAGATTAAGATAATCAGAATATTATCTGAAAAAAGGTACTTTTGCTCCCTTTCTCCAAAAAACCCCAATGTACTCTGTTCCTGTGCGATATATAAGTAGACACAGGAAAGCAAATGGGAAGTTAAAATAATAGTGAAACAGGAATTCCTTCTTGTATTTCCTTCCTCTACAATACCTGAAGTCTTTAAGCAGCATGCTAGAAGAGAAATCTGTAAGCTGGCCTGTTGTATATTTATACTCAAGCGATGAACGTAAGTCTCTTTCGCTTAATATAGTTTACACGTGCTTCCAAAAAACCTCTAGCA
Source organism: Psittacus erithacus (assembly GCA_009867235.2). Taxonomy (NCBI): domain Eukaryota; kingdom Metazoa; phylum Chordata; class Aves; order Psittaciformes; family Psittacidae; genus Psittacus; species Psittacus erithacus. Next base: position 41,876 of record WYDI02039708.1, read on the forward strand.
TTCCCACACAAACAGACGTGCTTTCCAGAAGCAGCAAGCTGCATCACCAGTATTACAGTCCTGCACATCACTGCTCCAGTGCAAGGGAAGAAAATAAGGTTATAGAGCAACAAAAATGCATTTAACAACTAGATTTCCAAGCAAGATGCTCATCACTTCTGTATGTTGTATCTGAAAGGTGCCTGGAACCACTCATAAGCATTACCTGGTGCACCACAATATTCATGTCAAATAAGATTATTCTCCTTATTAGACAGATGGGGCACTGCAACTTCAGTGTCTTTCCCATTAAACAAGCATAAGACAGGTATAAACTAAGCCCAGCTTAACATCTTCAAGTGAAGGACCATTTTAAACAGTTGCCCTTACACAGAAACACAACACAGCAGATAATTCATCAACCAGAGAAGAGGTAACACCTTCACAACTCTGAACAAGTTCAGATTAATCTAAATACTGTAGTATAATTAAAGATTTAAAACAATGAGAAAGGGAACAAAAAGATCAGTTTAAGGATTATTTGAAGTATTTTGTGTAGAGAATAGTAATAAATCACCTGACTCCTCTCACCAGAGGATAGTCACTACAACTTTAAACCCGAAGTATGCAAATTTCTGTATACAGAAAACATCAAATATCCAACAACCTGATACGGTTCAAATCGCTATCAGCAGTGTTTAGCATATAAATTAACATAGACACAAAGCATCTACAAACATTCCTTTTTAAACTGTTGAGAATACAGTAAATAAGCACTTTTTCTCTTCACCCACAGGAAATATGCAAGACTATAGAGCATGAGGAGCATGGCTCAGCATCTTTCTGAAGCTAATATATTTAATACACATCAGAAGCGCTGGGAGAAACAAATTCCTCTTGCACAGAGGAATGTTTCCAACGAAGAAAGCAACCAAATGGCAAGGCAAGACTAGGCAGTCATGATTTATCAGCCTGTTGATATTTTAATGATACAAATGATCAAGCTTTTCAAAGATGCACCAAGATAAAACTAAGTCACATTCTCTGAAGGAAATTGTAAGTCTCTCACGAGCTCCATAATCGGCCACTTCAGCTTCCTGCGCTTTTGGTTTAGATGTTTTGAAGCAGGCAGCATGATTTTCCCCTTCCCAAATCAAAACCTTCCAAATGAGGCATGACAAAACAAGCTGAAGTCCCGAGTTAACTTACACAGCAAGCTACAGGTATGCAGGGGAATCTGGTGTGCCAGGGCAGTTCTCAACAACACTGTTATCAGAAAAAGCGCTGACATCCAACATTTAATCTACCATCAAAGCTCAAGCCTATGTTCTCCCTCACCAGTAGCTCCAAAGTTCATTCGCATTACAGACTGATCCATGCTTTAACAAGACATTAGAAAGTAATTAAATTTATTTTCTGGTTGATTTTTTGGACGCAAATAAATCATGTCCCTAGGCTAGAACCAGCAAGAAATTCTTCACTTGGAATTGAATTACTGGCTTCTTTCTTGCAGTCCTTGTTGGGGTTAAAAAAAGAAATGCCTGGGGTTCCACAAGGCCTTTCTCCTGCCATAAAACAATCAAAGCTCCACGGTCATTTTCCCACCCAAACAATAAGAAGCAATAAACACTATTCAGGCATTTCCAAAACTCATGGAGTAACAAAAAAGAGGAAGAAGGGTGGGGGGGGTTAAAATGAGGTCTGACAACAACAAACCCTAGGGAACACACAGGACTGGGGAGATTCCATAATCCCAATTACAGCCACGTGAGCCATGCACAGGGTGAAGCTGCTCTGAAGCCCACAGAAGTTTAGATACAACAGCTCTCCATCTTCATCAGCTACTTGTGAAAGGCAGCAGGAGACAGACTTGGCTCAGGTGCGGTTCTGACTACAACCAGAAGATGTGGGAGGTGGAAGGAACAAAGGGGAAAGAGGAAGAGCTCTCCAGCGACATACACTGACAAGAGACATCAGCTGCTACAAGAGGGCTGTACCAACTACAGCGCAATGCCTTTCCCCAGAAGTGAGTTACTGTGGTTGCTACAGGGGGAGTAACTCACAAAGCTCTGCCTCTCAACAGAGCAGCAGCATTCCTGGTAAGATTGCTCCAAACCAGGATGGAGTGCAGCATCTTTCCCATCCCTCTTTGCTTCCAGGACAGATCACCAAGATTGAGATGCTGGTTTTGGAGCTTCCACCGTGAAATACAGTGAAATCACAGTGTATACCCACCAGCTGGCTCCAGTGGGAGTTGAATGGGACCCAATTCCACAGTTATGCTGGGGTTTCTCTCCAGTTAGCTGCAGAAATAGCTGCAATAATCCAAGGCTTTACGCCTTCCAGGTTTAAGTAAAAGAAGCAATGGAAAGGCCCAATGAAACTCCTGCTGAAGTCAAACAGAAAATTTAGTTTTAAGGTGCCTGCTTAAATAAATAAATCCAGTGTAACTGGACAATCCAGGAATTACTACTATAGATTAAGCCACTTTGGGTTGGCCTGCTCTAAACCAACCGATTTAAAAATCAATCAGATAAACGAATGGCATAAAAGCCTGGGTATACACAGCCATGTCAAGTTCATTGTCTGTCTTCAAGTCAATTACATTAATGAACTAAAATTGTTTGGTTGTTTTCACACCATGAGACAATGTTTACACTTGGCAAAATCCTCTGGCCTAGGTTTTCCAAGAGGACTCCTGGTTTCAAGCACTTCACATGTGAGCTGTCACCCTGCCCATCAGAGAGCTGTGGACCAGAATGCTCTTTAAGATGAATAAGATCATCAATCAGGGTCTCTCACTTAAAAACCCAAATTTTACCACTTTATTATAATTATTATATCCTGAAAAAGCTGAGCCTCTCTCCCAGGAAATACTCCTTACATGTGAGGCATTAAAATGAGAATCCAAATTTTATGTTACAGTTTGACCCCACTGCTTCATGTAAAAAAACGCACACTGATGATACAGGAGTAAGAAACTAGATAAGAAATCAGTGGCAAGGCTGCAGCACAGTTCTGTCGATGACAGGAAGTTGATCCAGATAAAAATCTTCCCTATAGATTGGAGAATGCCTTTTATTTTATCAGTGTTGTCCCAGGATGGAGCAAGATGCAACATGATGCATCCACAGAGAAATACTCAGTATGAATGTAGATACTGTGGCTTGCAAACTGGTTTTGGCAGAATGTCCAGAGAGTAAGAACAAGACAGGAGCAAGAGAAGTTTCAATACTGGAAGTTCACTTGATGAGGCCTGACCTGCACAAACTCACCTCAGTCTATGCTTTACCTGAAGCTGTGGATACGTGCACCACTATGACTCAAGCTATTAAGTAATTTATCCACCCAAAGCACAGCCCAAAATTACAGCACTAAGATGTAAGAAAAGGCTTGTGTGTAGTAACATGAAAGACTTAACTCTGTTGTTTCAGTTAGGCAGCTGTCCATGGAGGCAACCTTTCTGAAGACCACTCGTACTCCTCATGCTTTATCAGTATCTGCTAACTGGAGATAAGCATTTCCTCTGTTTCAACTAGAAGTGACAAGTTTGTCAAAGCAATATTATAATTCAAAACACTATAAAATGCAAAGGGTTTGAACCATCACTCTAATCTGGAGGCTTTCTACAGCTCAAACTTCCAAATTAGAGTGCTGAAGACAAATCAAACAGCCCCCTACAATGTGTACTACAAAGAAGACCATCTGGCCTAGAGTATTTTTCTCTACAATTACTATTTTCTTGCACAGCCCTATGCATAGAACATAAGCAGGTTCTTGCATAGCGTCACATTAAGTGAGAAAACAGATGAGAACACATCAATAAAGGTCTTCCAAAGGAAATGCATGTAGAACAGACCCTGAGGAATACCTTCCTCACCTGGAGACAGGACTGCTTCAGATGTAAGAGTCATTCAAGTACAGATAATGATTTACCTGGAAGACATTTTGAGAAGCAATTCCCTCATATAATTAAGGCAGCTTGGCTCAGGAAGCACTGAGGCAAAGTCAACCAAAGCAAGTTTGCAATCACTGTCTAACCTGCATCCATCACTTGTGTTGAGAATAGAGCAGCTTGCTAAACCAGAGCGCCTGGTCCCTGTCGAACTGGTTCATCGCTCGCCTCTGGGTGCACCATTAGCGCTCACATCTGCAGCAGCACAAACACTGTGTTTTTGTTATTTCTGCTAATCTTATTTTATACATATTACATAAAAGGCTGAAGTGTTCACTACTGCAGCAGGCAGGTAGGTTAAACCTGACCTGCTTCACAAGAACGGGAAAAAAATCAGGAGCACAACAAAGTGCTTACAAAGAAAATCAAACGAGTTCAGCACCGCCTTCACCTAACTGTACTCAAGAACACATTGTACAATCACATCTGTAGATTCTTCCTCTATTGGTTACTGCCAACACTACACTTCAGTTATCAGATCCTAGAAAGCTACTGTTTGCAGGCTGTCCTTCCAACAGTACCATGACAACATCTACCTGTAGCACCCACTCCTCCAGGTAATACAGTTGAAGTCTCTGAAGAGAGACCTTGAAACGCTTCATAGCAATGGCCCAATGACTGCAGCCTCTCACAGCAGCTGCACCTCACTAGACAGGCACTGAGAACAACAACATCTTAAAAGCATAGAAAGCAGAACCTTCATGTAAAGTGACTCCCGAAAGTAGAACGACCAAAGACCTCACGGCTTCCAAACTACCGCAGAAACATATTCCTTTGACTCCAGCTCTCCTGCAATTACTTTTTCATCCACAAGACACACCCACTCACCCACACAAACCAAACCAAGCCCAACGCAAACCCTATAAATTAAACCAAGGAAGGAAGAGCCAGTCTGAAATGTTTATTTCTATTTTTAAATACTTGGGAGGTGCCTGATGCTCCCTGCCTGCAGAGATAACTAAGTAGGTGCTCCAGAACGGCGAGACCCAGTGCACGATCTGGCACGAGCAGACACATGCAAAACAGCAAAACATCAGAGCAGCTCAAAAGGCTGTTAAGAAAGGCTTTTGGAATAATTGTTTCCTCTAAGTCAGGGCAGACAGTAACTTGGGGTGTTGCTGCAGAGAAGAAAATGTATGTGTATGTATGTATGTAGCACAGCAAAGCGCTCTGAGCAGTACTCCGGTTTCTAAAGAACAAGACAGTCCCTTCCTTGTTCCCACAGTTTGTTTCTGCCCCGAGCAAAGTTGGTTGCCACTCTGGTTGCTCTCTCCCTCACCCAAATGGTTTGCATAGCAGATTTGCTGAAACATCAAGTTTTAACCAGGCCCTAATCCTGCTGACTTCTCTCGCAAAACTGCTGGAAAGGAATTCCTCCTGGCAGCTGCAGTGCCTCTGCTCATTAGTTCACCAAGCAGCAGCAGAATGGAATAGACAGGCACATCATTTCTGGGCTGCTGTGGGAACAGTGATAAGGACCATGCAGGCAAAGGGAAGGTTCCAGTTTCTCAAGAGCTTACTGGAAGGGGAGGACAAAAGAGGCAGAGGTCTTAAAAGGAGGACAGGAGCAGGGCTGGTGAGAACGCAGGCAAGTTACTAGTGCACTTGCTGTTGCTGGGAACACAAGCTAGAAGGAAACTCTTCCTTCAGCCTTTATTAGCAAGACTTGGGGATAGGAATGTCATCATTTTGGAGGGTTTTTTTAAACTCCTGCTTCAAAGCATTGTGTTTAAGCAAACATGGCACAGAGCTATTCGCACCGATCCCGATGTCTCCTGGATACTAGAAGAATGAGTAGGGTAACATTGCAAAATAGCTGCCCACTTGCTCATGGCATTCTTTGTCCAGACAGCACCCTCACATGCAGGTCAGATCACGCAGCCCACTCAGCACATACAGGAAAACAAATGTTTTTACTTCTTGCTTTGCAGTTTCATTGAAGGAACCCTATTGCTGATCGTGTATATTAAGCACGCTCAATGTAAACACAGTACATCTCTTGGTGGATCTGCACAGAGCTTTGCTCCATTTATGGTGACTGGAAGCCCTGTGTTGTTCAGTAACATCTCCTCCTCCTCCCTCATCACAGGCCAGCCACCATCTCACTAAATATTGAATGAGTAGACAAGAAAAGCAAGAAAGCTTCACAGCTTGAAGTGTTCAGGTACTACATGCATGATGTTAAGTTTATCTAATTGGGAAGCATATGGGCACTGCATCCAAAGACTTAACAGCACACCACAGCTACTGCACACTGATCCCAGCACGATTAAAACAGTGCCATGCTACAGCAACGCCAGTTTACAGAGCATGATGCTCCTTTTAACCAGCCAGCCCAGCTCTCAAGTCACAAGAAGCCAGAGCCTGGGACCTGCAACCACCACAGACCCCAGCGTCCTTCCCCTTTCACCAGGTACTGCTGTACTGATCCACTGCATTCCCAAAAACATCCCTCACTCTCTCTCACCTGTAGTTCATTTTTCTCCTAAATACATCATCTGCCACATGCAGACAATTCCAACTGTATGAAGAAGCTTCCTATGGGTAGAAAAGAATAGGTAGGAAGAATGATTTTTTCCATCTGTAAGATGTACTCCAAGTACTCATATTCTCCTGTAAACCACTTGATCCTAAACCAGCCCTTGAATGTGAAACCTTCCTACAGCTGGCTTGGTGGAAGGGGTCTTTGTTTTCCCTGCCACCACTCTCCCCATTTTCTGGAACAAGGTATTACTGATTACTTTAATTTCCCTTCCACAGAAGATAAATGGATGCACACAAACAACTGCAGCGAGTACAAGAGGAAGAACGTTTCATCTCTGAATTAAGGATTTGCATACTGGGTTTTATCTGTAACACCCACTGCAGTGTTTTATCCCAGACTCTCAGATCACAAAAGACAAGAGCAGACAGTGACTCACTGCAATTTCGGTTCTGCGTGCAGTGCTTCACATGGACCAGTCAATTCTCATTCTGCCAAACAGCCTTCATCAAGCGCTTAGAAAGTAAACCATCTTCTCTAGCAGAGTTCCTATTCACGCGCTGCCTTCATGAGGAAAGCTCAGAGATGGAAAGGAATTCAGTCAATGTTTCCCCCTTTGTGTTGTAGTGATAAAAGATTCAATTAATACTACATGGGGAGGCACCGATTCTGAAACACCTGCCCGGGCGATAACCAGATTAAGACCTCCAAACTTGCTCTACTCCGAACAGCAACAGCCTGCCAAGTGACAGCAGTTGTCAATATCCACCAACTGGAGGCTGGGTTTCCTGTTAAATCCTGGAATCCAAGACCACTCTTTAAAGAGGATTCCCCACAAAACAGGGGGGGCGGAAATTAACTAAAAAAATCACTTGACAGCTCTGAATTTGTGTAGCCAGAAGTCACAGCTCCTCCTCTGCACACTTTGAAGGCTGGAGACTGGCAATGCTCCTATCGGATCATCTCACAAACCCTTACAGGGAAGAGATAAAACCAAAAACACAGGGAAAGGCACCCACAGCGACAGAGCTACTCTCTCACTGATCAACGCGCTAAACAGAACAGATAGATTTCAGGGTGAAAGGCTGGGCAGGATGGGGGGCAAGAAGAGCCGAGCAGCTGGTCTCATTGTGAGAAGAGCAAATAGGTTTGGGGCTTGGTTTGGTGTTTTTCTTACACACACACTCCCTTCCCAATGGGGGTTTCTTTGGGTTAGCTGGGGCAGCCTGAACACAAAGCGCCGCACAACTGCGACCATGTTTGCCTGAAGCCTAGAGAGAAACCTTCAGGCTGGTGTGCCAGCCTAGTAATTAACACAGCAAAAGCCTTTCCTCCTCTTTTAATGCTACAGAAGCTGTTCCAACCACAGAACAAGGAGCTTGCTTTTTTCCCCTACCTTTACACCCCTTCATCACACTCGCATATCGTGACCTATTCAAACCACACTCAAAAGCTTGATCCGGGCGCTCAGTGATACATAACTTCCATTTTAGTGAAACAATCCATCTGCTCCATGTGACTCAGAGCCTGCTTTAAGAATGCAATACTGTTTAGGCCAACGGTTGCACCGCACAAAGTGTTTTGTTCACATGCATTCCTTTGGGATGACAGAGCCTATCCACGGCCCGTAACGGTTGGGGCCTGTGGTTTTTTTCCCTCATCCGCTGAATGCTGCAGTGACTAAGCTGACAAAAATTCCTAGCCAATTATAAACCCACTTAAAGAGACAGGCAATCCCCCTGCAACCTCCTCTTGCCATCCTATACGGGAAGTTTCTATACATAGAAAAACATCTCCTCCTCCCAAGGCCTGCACTGATATAAAAGACTTTCTCCGCACGCTCAACACTTCAAACATGCTTCCTAAATGGCATCATTTCCCAAAACTATAACCTTTCATCATCCGTATGTACTCCTCACACGTTAACGGGGGGAAAACACAGTAGGAGAAACAGACCCCTCAGCTGAGTTACGCTAGTAAAAAGTTAGAGAAGGCATTCATGGAGGGAGGATGAGAGTGCTGGGAAGGGATGAGTCTCAACAGCTATAGAGCACTGTTTATTAAGAAGGGAACAGTTAAGCGCCTATAAACCCAATATGTTGCAACAAGGAAAAAAACACATCTGGGAGGCCGCACTGGTGCATAAACTACAAGTGTGATCCACCTAAGAGCATACGCTCAACTTGAACTAGCAACGAGAACTTCGAGCTGCCTCTCGAATCTCTCAACATGCAAAGCAGCAACCAAATCCCAAAACCCACCAGCCTTTCCAAGAGGGATCCTCACGTCATGTGCTGCATTCACTCTCGCCTACCTTGTCAAGGGCCATACAAATGCATTTAATAATTAGCCAGGGCATAGGGAACTAGGTTTTGAGCAGGTAACTGCAAGTTCACTTTGCCCAGCAAGAAACAGTAAACAACAAAATAACTGAGAGACTGGCATATGGTTTCTAGCTTTAGAAACCCAGGTTCTGGGCACCTCCGCCCCTTCCCGTTTTATGGTGGGCAAGCTACTTGCTAAATCATTTGGAGCGCTCTGCTGATAGCACATGCACATTCCATTGCAAACATGGCAAACAGTGAGGGAGGGGGAGAACGAGACAGTGGACAACTGAAGCAGGCTGAGTGCACCTCAGAAGAAAAAGGCAATTCAACCCGTATGAGCATACTATTATCTGAGCATTTTTTTACTACAAGTTAATTCCCAGAGCCATAAACAGACTTGAGAAGGAAATGGCACTATTAGTGGGAAGAAAGGCTAAACAAAGGCTCTTCATCGCTGCTGAACACTGAAAAACTTGTTTGCCACATGAAAAGAGTTTATGAAAAAGCTGAAGTACCATTCACTCCTACATTCATGTGCATTTGGGGAAGGAAAACAAGGAAAATGGTGCCTACCATTCAAATGTTGAGAGGGTGTGATTCCTATCCAGGGTTGAACCCAAGTTTTACCTTTATTTCTTATGACAAGTAGGCTCGCAAGTTCAGTGAGCTTGCCCACATGCCCACCTCCAAGCCTCCTTCAGCCCATTTCAGCCCAATTCAACGGCAGGTTAAGCACCATCAAAGATGTATTTCTACACGTTCCATGGGAAGGGACAGCTGGGTGGAGGACAGACCTTTTTAGGGCCCCACCAAGCTAAAAAAGAATGCTGCTGAATTCGCCCCTCACTGAACATCCATACGAACATTAACTATCAAACCAGAAATGCCCAGGAAAGCCAGCAACCAGCCAAAGCCAGACTCCTTGCATGGATAAGAGCCACAGAGAAGTCCGCCAGGCTGGGTTTGCCTTGTCCCTGCGACATTTGCAAGAACCCAGCAAAAAACACAGCTTCCTTCTGGTTTTGCACTTGACATTTCCCTGACATTTTCCCTATAACACTCCCAGCTATTCCCAGCTCCCAGTTGTTTTGCAAATTCATCATAAAATTATATTATATTACATGTAATTAACTGGCCAACACAACTATTTATTAACAAACATTTGGCTAATATATATGAATGGGGCCTGGAAGTCTACATTAAATAGGTTAATCAAAGACTTGGTTCAAATTAAGATGCGTATTTAAGTTTATAGATTCAACATGGTACTGCTGCACAGGAAGGTAAACCAGCAAATGACTCTCTAAACAACGCATCATCCTCAGTCTCCTCTAGAATCAAAGTCCCTAAGAACAGCAGAAGTGTTGTAAACCAACCCAAAGCACTCTGTTTCCAACCCTAGCGAGCACCAGGTTATCACATTTCTGAAACATCCCTAATGTGCAGCAGTGTCTCTGGAAGTACCTTTAGGATGTCACTGAGGTTGTAAAGGGTTTGTTTTTCTTTCAAGTCTGAAATAAATAAGCAATATCTTAGAAACCCTCACTGAATATGATCATTTTCCAATCCCCCTCTGCTCCACAGCCTCAGGCCCACTGGGCTAACCAAGTCCATTCCCTTCTCCCATGAGCCTTCATGTAATGAGGGGTCAGACCAGGACTCCTCAAGCACTACACATATAAAGACTGCACACCATGCGTGACAATCTAGGGATGCTTTTGTATCTTGTAAGAAGGACTGGCACTGGTTTTCTTCTCCACCCTTTAGCACCAGAGCATCAGAGAAATTGAACTGAGGAATTAACATACATGCAACCCATAAAACCAGGGAATGGCTATTTCCTACAAGTGATCCCAATTATATTTTTACAGTTCTTTTTCTGACAGTGAAGCAGTTGCTTGGCATGAGACAACTCAAGTAAATCCATACTGAAGTAGCAATAAGCATTACTCATGATTTCAAAGTTTCATGAGGCAAACATCTGAAGCCATGAAAGACAGGCACAGTGTGGATCCAGAAAGACTTTCTGTCCAGCCAGGTTTCAATCATGCTTTAGTTTAACTGTGACTATAAGAAGCATTTACATAAGCCTCCATTTCCTCATTTGGGCAAGTTTGTTGTGAGGTTTAGAACTGCTAATCCTCATTTTTCTTAAATCAAGAATGGTCCCTATGCAAAACAGATTTTGTGTTACTCAGAATCCATGAGCACATACATTTAACCTCCCCATTATCCACTCACAAGCACTGAATTTCCAATGCAAGCATGTCAACATTAATCTGTCATTCCACAATGAATGGTACACATTAATTACCCCTCATCATTATCATAAACAACACGAAATGAAATCAACTTATCCAATAGCATGGACGGCCACTGGAATATGGCTACATATGACCTGGTGAACATAAACACACCTCTGGACTGGAAAAGAGAAAGCAAGCTGCAGCAAGGGTAAAATATGATGTTTTGTAAGGATAGGAGAAAACGGTGTGTACACGTGAGTAGAAGACAAAAACCCTTAATTCCAAAATGTGGGGGGGATTGGTTTAAACTTTTAAAGGGATTTTCACAATGTCTGTTTTTAACCCATGGCAAAGTGTCATTGATGGGCCTGGTTAACTGCATCAAGCCTGTCAGTACTGGAAAACACAACTCCAGAAACTAAAGTCCCCTCAAAAACACTACACATCTCAGTGCCAAGAGAAACTGGGAAGCCAGGCTGAGTATTCAGCATGAACACTTAGCGCTTGGTGACTACTGCAAGCTGCAAGGTTCAAGATATTCTTCCCAGGTTATGGCTTTCTGCAAGAGAACAAAGGAAAACGCCAAGTATACATTGATTTAATTTTAGCCCTTTTCTCAGAATATAAACCACTGCTGGAGTAATTAACTGCACATTGGCCTGAACCGCTCTGTGGCCATTCCAGCCTCCTCATTAAATATGCTCTCACAGCCATAATAAAAATTCTGGGAAACCTCTGGCTCAGGAGGGGAGCGAAGCTCCAGCAAAAACTTCATTCAGAACGAAAACACCAACAACAGTTCTTAACATGCTCCAGGTTTTTCCAACACGGTGACACCAACTGTGCTTTTTAGTATTGTCTCCCCTTCTGTTTATTCCTTTCAGCTGATGTTTATTTGCTGGGGAGTTTGTATAGCAACCAAATGGACAAACACCCTGCCCCTTTCAATGCTGAGGTTTAGACAGTATTTGTATTTTCAGCCCAACAAAGGTAGGGCTGGCATTACACACACCAGCTCCAGTTAATGTCATACCACATGAAATCTGCTTGCTAAAAGCAGTGTAACTTTTAAAACACACTGTCCTCGGATACATGCGTTTTTTATTGTATGTTGGAGTTAAAGAAAACACATAAAAAACCTTAAAAGAAGCAGCAATCAGAAAAAAAGCATGCAGACGTAATAAGGGCAATTTGATTCAGCACCTCTGGCTCCCTACTTTTTTCTCTCTCTTTTCTTGTCTACATTGTTCACGCATGCTCAGTATCTCTAAAGGACAATATGACAAAATAAGTGAATACTCCTCAGAGAGGGGAGAAAAAGAAGGAGAGGAGGGGGAAGAAAAAAATCTCAGCACATGGTTTTCACCACTACTCTGCTGAATCAACAGGGAGCAGATTCCCAGATGGCTACCCTGGGAAGTACTGTACAAGTCAATGAAGTGATGTCAAACGATACCACTCAACTGCATTATCTTTTGAGCTCCGTGTAAACAAACAGGAGCAAGTTCCGAATATTTGTGAGAATACATCATGTTACTGTCTCCATATGTTTAAACATTTTAGTAGAAGGTACATATGGACCATTCTTCCCACTCACTGTCATTTTCTCCCTCCTGTTCCTCATTCCACACATACACCGTATCTTTGCAGGCCACTGTCAAACCAATTCAAAAAGGAATAAGGATACATTTTCATTAAAAACATTTTGTGCTTAGCTGCCATCTGCTTCTTTATCAGCCTCCAAATCCTCACATGCCTTTTCTGTGGTCTTCAGTTTGACACATTCGGAAGCTGAAAGTCGTCTTCTGTTGTATTGTGGAGTGCGGTCCATGTGAGCTATTGTTTCTCACATCAAATTCGCCTCTTTTGAAACAAGTGCTTAAAGCTTATGGCCCTAATCCACACTCCCTCTACAATGCCAACTTAAACCTGCTTGTTTTTTATGCCAGTGACAAATCTAATCTTAAATGCCCCTCACACGGTTCAGATACACATTCATTGTTTTTATGGAAAGCCTGTTTCATCCTCTCTGTGCAGCACCAAAATTTCCTCTCACAAAGGGAGGACCCAGGCTTCCAGACTGTGCTCTTGCACAGAAGCTGCAGTTAAAGCCATTACCCCTTCAAAGCAGTTACTGACAGTCTGTCCTCCCCATAACCAGACCCTTAGTCTCTCTCTTATCTGAGTATGAAAGGAAGGGTTTCAGCTAATGCTGTTAGAGCATCTTCAACGTAATTGGGGGGAGTGGATGGAGAGCAGACAAATAATTGAGATGAAGAAAAAACAACCCTTATACCATGTACGTTATATATGGACCACTGCTAGTTTGGCTATTGCTTTGCCACAGAAACTACTTCATTTCTTATGGCCCCAGCAAATGCAAAAGCATCTCAGGAAGCGCTAGTTGGACTTCCTCGCAAAACAACACAAAGGTTATGGTAGACAAGGGATCCTGAACTTCCAGGCAGGCTTTCAAGGCTGTAATTTACATTCAGTTTCTGCAGGCTTACAAAGGCCTAGTGACTAAAGCAGCAGACCTCAGAACTTAGTCATCAGTAAAAGGAACAGAGAAAACAACCAAAGTTTTCTTTCCAGTAGACCAATGGACAGGCAAAGCAAGAGTGTCAGAGACGAGTCCTCCAGGCACAGAGCAGGAGCAGTTTTTCTGGTTCTCACATCCATTGCTAGCAAGATGCAGGCAGCTTCCATAAACATCTCTAGCAGTCACAACTGCCACAAAAAGGGAGAGGAAAAAGCAAGCCATGATCTTATTTGTATGTCTGGACTCTCAGTTTTTAATCTTTCCCACCTCCACCTGTGCCCCAAAGCACAAGCACTGATGTAAACAACTCCAGTACCCTCCTTTTATCTTGAGGGATCCTTCTGTGTGGACCTGCATTCCAAGTGAAGTACAGCTGGCATCTGATATGCCAAAAGGAAGGTAGGTGCAAGTCAGAGAGATGGTAGCATGCCAGCCCCAACACAGCACCCTGCAGCTCCAAAGGAAGCACGCTTGTGAGGCTGCTGCCTGGGGCACTCCAAGGTAAAGGTACGTATGTATGCTACACAGAAACCAGGGCAACCAAACTGGCAGAGCAGCTGCTTTAGGCTTTAGGCTGAGCTTTAAAAAATAAGTAAAAAAGTAAAAAGTGCAGCTTCTTTGTAGCTTGTTCTACCATAGAAATGTCAATGGCTTATTCTAAGTCAAACACAGCATATCTTTCCCTCTCTCCTCCCTCCACCCTCAACATTGTTCCCGCACAAGTTATACTGAAGGAAGCACAGGGTTTTTCCTTTGTTTGTGAGCAAGAAAATGAAGGAAAAAAAACAACTTCCACTCAACAGCAGAACTAAACAGAAGCCAGGCTACTTTAAAGTACTGAGTGTTCCCACACAACATTTACCCACCAATTTCAGATCTTTCAGCGTAAAACCTAAACAAGGACAAAAGAGACTTAATATACACTCCTCCACAGATCCAGAGAGAAGAAAAATAAAAAGGCATAAAGGAACCCTGAGTGACAGACAGCATTTTCAGCTTAACATGACTGTGACGCACAGGGAGAATGTCAGGGTTAAATTAGATACTACACTAGCAAAATATTCCCTGGAAAATAACATAGGTGTCATCTCTCTATGGGAAGGCAAACGCAGATTGAAACACTCAGTAACTTCAATGCCTTTGCTTCTATTCTTTTTCATGTCTTTTGTAATTCTGTACTGCAAGAATCCTCTCCAGATCAAGAGTTCATTGCCAAAGCGTCCAAGCAATCTAGCAGGACAGACAAAAAGCTTCCTTTTCAACAACTGCACATTTATACCTCCCTTGTTTTTCTTCAGAATGAGAGTACTTTGGGGTTGTTTTCTTTTTAGATGAATGGTTGGCAAATTTAAAGCTTTATTCCTCTAAGACTGTGGCTTATCACGACAAACAGATTAAACAGGTTCAACTTTCTCACTCTTTCTATTGATTAGAGCTTGCTCATTTCTTTATACGCTCTGCATCCCAAGATACTCTAAAAACCTACACTGTTTATGCACAGTCTAATGCTCTTAACAAGCCTTTCAAGGCTCTTCTCCAATACTTGTTTTCTTCACAATCTCCCACAAAAGTCAGATAAAAGCATACAGGATAAGAAAAACATTGTCTACACCCTTGCCTTAAAGTGCTGCCATCACGGTGTAACTATAATCTCATTTTATTCAAACACATCTTGTCATGTGCATTTGGGATCCAATTATTTTAACATTCTCCTAAAAGTCAACAAGTTTGGGCATTACTTTTGTCTATTCCAAATAGCCAGAGCACGCAACAGGAAGCAAGCAAGCTGTTATAGCTCACTAAATACACTCTAGTTGCATCCACCCAAACCACTGCAGGCAATGAAGTTGCAAAGGAATCACTCAGGTCACTCTCTGTAGACAAGAGTTGCACTCTCTTAATGACATAAATTTGGCCTGCAGAAGCCTAGCAACTCAGAGCAGCTCTTGGTAAGGAAGAGATATAGCTCATGTCCCTTACCTTGGACATGTCACAGGGTTCCCCAGTAACAAGCTGAGGGGTTTTCTTTGTTTAAAACCAAACTTCATTTCATCAAACAGAATCACAGATTTTCCCTTAAGAAGCATTAATAAAAGCACAGCCCTAAAAATGCCTTTTTGCCAGAGATATTTTTGGCATGTGTTGACTGACTCTGACCTACAAGGTACTTTAACTTCAGTTCTAATTGAACATGAGGGCTTCACAAGCAACTGATGAGCCACTTTACTAAAAAGTGGTGACCCTAAACGAAGGTAATCTGAATATAGCCCTGGCCCTGGTGTCTCTCACACTGGTGTTTACTATCAGTACAGCAGCTTTGGTCAGGACTGCAAGTGGAATTTAGGAACTGTTCCTTCCAGTGAGCTCTGCTTGTAATTAAGCCTTACTGATACTGCAAGGCTCAGCTTTCATGAAGTTACAGGATGAACTCACAAAGCCTGCCATGTAATCATGTTATTTGAGTAAACTCTGAATTTGTTTACTCTATTTTTAAAAACTGAGATCAGGTTTTGGTTTTGCTAATACTTCTTATCAGAAAGACATAATCCCTGTCATGCCTCATAGGAATAAAAAGAGCAAGGATAATTTCCCTCAAGAGTCAAGATACGCATTGACTGGTTGGCACTACAGACTATACTGTAAAATCTGATTTCAGAAACCAAGTTCTCATGTACAGAATTTATCGTTACAGCAATTTTTGAAGGTGCCTGCCAAAGGAATTAAAGAACCAAGTCAAACTAAGTCCAGTTAACAGCTTTGGTACAGCAATGACCTGGACACACACGTAACATGACTTCAGCAAGGAGGAGGAGATGGTGCTCAACAGCCACCTCCTGCCAAAGTCCTCCATGGAGGTAAAACTGGTTCCATCTTTGCTATAATGGCTTTAGTTCTATGCTTGCTTTGCATCTTTTCCACGGAGAAGTAACCCAGGAAGTTTGTGGAGTCTTGTTTTTTTGTTGTTGCTTTTGGGTTGTTGGCTTTTTTTAAACCAAGTGAGATGATCCTTTACTGGCTAGGGAGGAATCTATGTGCGGTAACTGGACAACTTGTTATGTGAACTGCACATGACCAGAAATAAAAGTTTAAGTTGCTAAAGAGCTTAGAATAAAACCATAAAATTAAACCTTGACTTCAGAAAGAGGCAACAAGAACACACTATCTACTCAAATCTTACTTTTCTGGCAGTGGTTGGTGGTCCAGCAGCGGTAGTTGTACTCATTGTTAATAGAGGTCTTCTCGCACAATGGCTTCTCTTCCATTGTTCCTGGACACAAGTCCCCACATTCCTTTGGAGGTTTATTCCCAACGATGTAGTTATTGGACACTGCATCTAGGATGAGAGACCAGTCCACTGTGGAGAGGTAACACAGGTCAGAGTTCTTCTCAATCCGTATGGCCCCGCGGGTTATGTTCCTCAAGTTGTAAAGCCCAATCTCTTTAAGATTGGTCATTTCAAAGATAACCAAGGCATAGTTGTAGAAGAGGTTCCTCCCACGAATGACTGTGAGGTTGGGGAAGAGATCACTGAGGCTTTCCAAGCCTGCCACACGGAACAGCAGCAAGTAGTCAGTTATGACAGTGAGCTTTGGGAAACGGAAGTTGCGGTAATCCTCTGCTTTCGAGATGAGCAGAATCTGAAGGAAACCCTCAATCACCGTACAGTTCTCCAGGCGTTTCAGCTCATGGATGTCATTGCGAATGTCAACATTTGGCCCACAAACTGAAAAAGGAAAAGGAGAAAGGCAAGTTAGTAAACAAAGGCATTTTAAGCCTTTTTAAATCAGAATGAAAGTAGAATATTCTGATGGCCATAAGATCTTGAACTTCTTAATTAGGTTGCAATGTTAAAACGGGAAAGGATGACTTGAATTACACCTACCTTGAATATACATCTCATTTAATCCATCGCTATGAACACTACCAGGACCAGCACAGACACACAAGCTGTCTATATGATGTAGTACAGAAAAATGTGGGTTTATCATTGATGTTAAGAAAGAGCTGTATTAGACTAAAGCACATACAGACAAACCAAATGCATTTGCACACCCTGCTTCAAATTACATCATGACATGCGACCAGACCAGGGGTTCAGCCACATGAATTCAAATAAAACAGGTACTGTAGTGATCCACTGGTCATTACATTGTAATTTATCACCCAACCCTCTTAAGATACATGCAAATAAAGAAGACACCTTCCAGAGAACTACTTTTCTCAAGTGACTCCTTCTTCCCAGGGTCACACACCAAATT
This sequence comes from Psittacus erithacus, assembly GCA_009867235.2. Taxonomy (NCBI): domain Eukaryota; kingdom Metazoa; phylum Chordata; class Aves; order Psittaciformes; family Psittacidae; genus Psittacus; species Psittacus erithacus. The sequence continues at coordinate 59,666 of WYDI02039708.1, forward strand.
AGCCCTAATTCTTGAACACCAGTCTTGCAACAGGTCAGCAATAACATGAAATCCATGGAAAGGCGGTCAGCACTGCCCGCACTGTGACTGGGAAGAAAAGAAAGCACTTGGACTTGTAGCTAATGCACCAAATTCCTGTTTGCGTGTTCCAGTGAACCAAATCGCACTAATTTTGGTACCAAGACATGAAAAAAGTTTCTAACAAACACAGGATAAATTTATTTACAAGAACAAAGCATCCCAGTGAGGAAGATCCCTTGGAAACAGCAGGCTGAACTCAATGCACTCTCAAGAAAACAATGACCAAAAGGATTATTCCCAAGTAATTCTATATATTTGGTCTTTCCATATTAGACATATTTCACAATTAAAATGTTAAAGGGCCTGGAAGAAAAGTGTACTAATGACGTAATAATTAGACACATAAAATGCACTTTGATGTAAAACAGAGAACTACAGAGTGTAGAGAGCTGCTGGTTTTGGAAAACCTCAGAGTTAGTCTTTTGTGGACAATACGGAAAAAGATTCTCCGGAATAGAAAAGTTGCTTGTAAGTAAAGACAGTAAAATGCCAGTTTATTTAAGCAACACAAAACTTGAGTAAGCCCCAAGCACTTAATTTTGTGGAAAGGTTCTCTTTTTTATGCATGCTAGGCTTAATTATTTTAACAACATCTTCTCCTCAGACAAGGAAAAGGTCTAAACAAACACTGGAGCCAAAAAACTTAAAACTCTAACCCAGACAAATTGTCCAGAGATTCAGCAATTGCACTGACAATAGAAAGCAGTCTTTCTATCCCACAACACTTATCTACAACTAATAACTTAAGCTAACAAAGGATCCAGAACATTTGCATGCTAAAACCACAGCAACTCTAATACCCGACAAGGACTTAAAGACTTTAAAGTCTTTTAAACACAAAAGACTTTCTTGTTAGAGGGACAACTTGTAAAAAAAACCCAACAGGGTGAGATCTTTGTTAAGAAACAGATGTTTTCTATGCAAACTATTACCTAAACTTCCTTCCATAAAGAGCCAAGCTTAAAGCAGAGGCTATCAAAAGGTGAGCTGCTGCACCAGAACCAACTGTGTGTGAGAACATTCATTCCCTATACCTTTCAAAATAAATAAACAAAAGACCAGAACTAATGCACCAACAGTAACACTTGGCCATCACCACCAGCAAGATAGGAAATCCCCATTTCAGTGTATACTGACAACATAACAATTGCATGCAACAGCCTGGAACACGTGCCAAGGCTTTAACTGCAGGAAAACAAAAAAAGGGTGACTGGGTTGGCACTACCCGGCTTTAGAAGCCAGAGGGTAGATGGGGAATGTTAAAGTACTCCAGGATAGCAGATGTGATGAGAGATGCACTGAGTTGTGAGCAGCAGACATGTGGGCTTCCCTCTTGAATCTATGGGAAAGAGAACCTCAACCCAGACTAAATTCCTTCAATGAGCTGGTATCCATCTCTTGCTTCCAACTTCCGAGATTGTCTTCTAAAGCAACCATCCCTGCATCCACCCTCCAGTGCCCTCTGCTCAAAGCACAGCCCAAAACTCACATGAGTACATTTATACTCCAACACTGGGCTTCTCTCGTTTAAAAAGCACAAGTCAGAACACACAATGTTCTTCCAACTGAACTGTTCTGGTTTCTGCCTCTACCTGCTGGCAGGACAAGGTGAACAGTACGGTGGTTCCTGGGATGGCAAAGCACAGTAACACAATTTATTCTCCTGCCATGAAATTTCAGAAAGCCCAACTGCTCCAAGCCCTTTATTTTGCTAAAGAAATAAAACTTGCACTTGTGCTGACATTTTATAGGCAAAGATCCAGAGTGATGGGTTTAAAAACAGCTGAGTTACAATACCCTAAAGAACAATTTGTAAGAGAAATGGCAGCAACCGTTAACTAAAGCATTATATATCTGTTCATGCATCTATTCTGAGGCTGGGCTTTAAAAGCCATCCTGCTTTTAGCTGCATGTTTCTTTCAGCTTGAAAGTTACTTAATTTTAGATATTTAATGCTTTTATAAATCTATGAGGTTTCTAGAACTTTATGGCAAAAGTCTGCACTCACTTCCCTCAGTTATGAAACATCATCCCCTTAATATGGAAAAGGATAAAGTCCAGTGGGCTCTAAGTTAGAAATTGATTACAGATGAACGTGCTGTTGACACTGGTGATTTAAGAACTTCCTAGTTCATTTAATGAGTTATATTTTGCAGAACTTCATGCATATAATGGGAAGTGCAGAGACCCAACTGTGAAATGGGATGAGCACCTTGGTCCATACCGCCTTTTGGGGAAAAAAGGTCCAATTCAGGCACATGTTCTGGTTTGTTGTATTTATTTGAAGGGATTTCTGTAAAGTTGACGTTGTTCACACAAGTTAATCACGCCACACAATGCCTCAGCTTTTTCTCACGTTTTTCTCACTGCCTTGAAGAGGATTATGAGAAAAACAAATTAATCAGTGCTCAAAGTCAACTACACTTTCCATTTGGCTGTTTGGCTGTGCCGTGTTTTCTTTGGATCCCATTTTAGAGAAAGAGTACATGGACTTACTCTATAAACTGGTCTGTCAGACACAACAATGTGCACATAAAATGCTCTTTGGAACATTTCTATTCCATTTAACAGTTTCGCTATCCCAGCCTACAGCGCTTTTGTACCATGACCAGTATAACTTACCTTTGTTTCAATTCCCAATTCTGAATTAAGTGTAACTATTACACATTTATTCTGCTCACTAACAGGAAAAAATGCAACATCTGTTTACTACCCTGCCCCGACAGTCTGGAGTAGATTATAAACACACAGGATAATTACCAATAGTCAGATTGATGCTGTGTCCATTCAGCCGCTTACAGATTTCCAAGCTTTTCCTTAAACTGCCTATCATTTCTCAGACTTACCCTACACAAAGCACCTAATTCTGAGTGAGGAATTAGTTCTTTGAAGAAATACGCTATTTGTTTAGAAGATGACTCTCCAATACAGCAAAACACCACAGAGAAGCAATGAATTCTTTACCTAGATAACCTCAACCACCTCCTTGGAAGCAGGGTTTTAGTCCAGAAGCACTGAGCTTCACCCATTGCCTTAAGTAGTTACCTACCTGTGCTCTTTATTTTCTGGGATCATCGTGGGAGCAAGTAAATTTCCAAAGGTAACAGAAAAGCCCACTCCACACACAGCCTGAGGAGCTGCGGCTCATACCTACTCAGAGAACAGATCCAAGCCTGACACTGTAACTGAGACGGGGTCAATGAACTACGAGGAAAAATGATTGCAAGTAACAGGTTCACACGCTGGAGAGTAACTCATGCGACCTGCAGCCTGCTCCTTGATCTGGCAGCATCTCCTGGCAAGTCTCCTTCTCAAAAGCTGCTCCAGGCTGGGGCACCAAGGAGCAGAGCAGAGGCTGTGAACAAACACACGTGCTGTGCAGCACCTGGGTAGCAAGTTGACACTATCGAGTACACAGACTGGGCAGACCAAAGCCATGCGCTGCGTGACAGAGCTCAGGGTACAGTGATCCAGCAGTTTCATCTCAACCTTAACTATGATTTGCTAATGCTCATTTTGATCCTAAAAACCATTCTGACATGGAAAAGAACTTTGTTACCTTGATGAACACCTGCTATTTGACCCTCACCTATCATCAAATAATCATTTACTCCATGCACCAGGTCTTTATTCTTTTTATATACTTACTGGTTACTGCAGATTGCTAGCTACTCCTAAAAGGACTTGCCTGTTGCCCTTCAGTAAGTCAAGGGAACCATTCTTTTTGCAAAATGGGATGCTACAGGAAGCCTGCTGTTTAACATTCAGTTTACCATACAACCTCTGCTTGCTACACCATGTCACAGCTGTACATGTATTTATAGCAGTTAAGGCATTATCAATACTGAGGTGTTATAGGGCAGGACTGACAGTTCACACATCCACTATGAAGAGAAGAATTCATTTCCTACAAGAAACCATTTCATCATGCTGTAGTTCTTGCTTCCCAATGTTGTATTCCTCCCAGCTACTCCATTTAGAAGCTCTATAGAAATACAACTGTTTAGGGTTTTCTTGATGAAAATACACACTCTCACACCTTAAGCCTTGCCTTGAGTCCTTTATTTCTTTGGGTAATGCAGAACAGCTCTACTACACTGAACAGCCTCGCCTCCCTCTTCTTAACTACCCAGAAGTTAAAGATGGAGCAACCATCACTATCCACTTTTCTCATTACCAACACATCTCAGACACAGTAGCACCAAGGCAGCTCTCAGTCACTGAGACACAGAGTGCAGCAATTGTTCTAATCCTGTGCTGTTTTGCTGCCCAGGGGTTACAACACCCATCCTGAGGACAGTCTGTGATGCACAAGGTTCAAAAGGTTTCTTTAAGGGAGGGCATGAGGTTGCTCAGCTTCTCCTCTACCCCAAAACTCTGTACAGTGGTAACAAGTACAGTGTGTTACCATCAGCCCTGGATGATTTCCTACACAAAGAAGGAACTACAAAGCTTAATACACAAAACAACTGTGGCTAGCTCTACTTTTAGAGAGCAGCTTGCTCACACCACCACCACCGCAAGGAAATCTCACTTTGCCAATAATGGCTTTTTCTGAGCACGCTCCACTTCAATGAGCGTGCCGCTTTCCAGGCAGCTACTGCTGCTCTCTGGTCAGCAAAGAGCTGCTGTTACCGAACACAGTAACCTCGCTCTCTCTCCCCAGCTCCCCTAATGAAAGAGGCTTGACCACGTCATCCTTCAGTAATGTCAGCTCAGTGCTGTGGGCCTTTCTGGGAGATCAGCACATCTTCTGAACAGTGCTGTTATTTATTCCCAACAGAGCCACTTCCTTTTCATCATGTGTTTTTTAGTTTTAATCTATGGCAGGTCCTTATAAAAAAAGGGTCCAAAGCAGCTACTGAACGTGGCTGCGGTCCAGCGGCCCTCATCCCAGATCCCAGCATGCTGCATCCTCTTCAAGGCAAGCATCTCCAGGGTTACCACCCCTCTCTCCCGGCAACAAGGAACATGTTTATTGCACTGGGTGGATTTACATACAATGGCCTGCGTATGGGGATTTTTACTATATACTGGATCAACTCAATAGAAGGGTTGTATGGCATGTTGGAAAAAACCTAACTGCTCTGAAAAATCCCCTGCAGACACTTGAAAGTTAAAGAACAACTGTGCCTGATGACAGCATCCTAATCACTATGTTATCTGAGAAACCAGTTAGAATCAGGTTAGCAAAAAGGAACTGAACATACGATAAAGCCTGCCAGCTGATTTAAAAGGTGCTTTTTCTGGACACAACTGCTCGGAAGAGCAGAAGGACACATCAGTGGCAAGAGAGGGAACAGACTGGAAACACTACGCCCATAGAGATTACAAACAGGGAAAAGTAAAACCTGTCCTTAACCTCTCTCTTCATTCTCACTGCTAAGCATTTATGCTTGTTTTAAGAAAAACATCACAGGGCTGCCATATAGCCCTGAAGAAGGAAAATAAGGGAGCGTTGTTATTCAGTCATCACTGAACACAGACGGCAGTCCATGGCCTGGTCTTAAGCCTAGTGTGTTCCTGCAGGAAGACTGAGGAGGAGCCGATCAGCAACCACGATTTCCCTGCGAGCCCATGAAGTTTCAGCATAGCTGCACCATCTGCAGACACAAGGGAAAGAATTACTACAGAAGTCTCAGGATTCTTTAATTGCATACTATGCAAAGAAGAAATTAAATGTGGAGTTCACAGAAATCAGTGGTTGGAGAGATTGCTTATGACACTTTACATTAACACAGGATTCCACCACCCACTGAGCTCTTGGTTTTGCCTTCGTAGTGACACTATGAATGAAATATATATTTTAGTGTCTTTAATGTACTTACACAACCTCCCACAAAATTTCTGTACTCTCTAAGCTCACCTATCCTGCATGTGTCACATCAATCACTAGATCTCTTCCCAGGGAAACAAGCTTCTGTGTTACCTCTTGGGATGTCAGAACCAGCAACAAGGAGGGTACTAAACCTACACAAGCTGTCTCCCTAACCACTGAACTATTCCTTTTCATCAAACACGCTGCATGAACTGCTTTACATTTACCAAGATTCCATGAAGTTACATCTCTCTATATGCGGATACATAGATAAAAGGCACCCCAGAATCCAGAAAACAACCACCATTTTAGCTTTTCCTAAGCAAGCCCATAATTGAATTTCAACTTCTGTATTTCTAGCACTAGCATGACTGCCATCTTTGGCTTGCAAAACATGAAAGGGAATACTCAAACCCAAACAAAAAACAACTGTTTCCATTTGAATGCAAGTCTTGAGAACATTCTTGTTTATACATCTAAGGCCCAGGAAGAGGGCTTGGGGTTTTTTCTTCTTTTAATTAAAAGCTAAGCTTTGGAGGACAAAGCCAGACCACTATGATCTTCTAAACACTTCAGGGACTGGAGATTATATTTCAGTGCAGCTTGTCATTGCTGAGAAATACAGTCTATTATCATTAATTTACCTTGTGTCACTCGTCATTCCTAACAACCTTTTACAGAACTCTCCTCTCCTAGATTTGGAAGGAAAAAGTGGTGCCACAAGAGACCAATCAAATTTGGCATAAATCCCTTAAAAACCAACTGGTTTCCCTTTCCGCACACATGTTCTCATCATCTCCCATAGCCCTTAGGAAAATACACACATCCTACTTCAATTTTCTCTTTTACCACTCTAACTATATATTCTAAGTCCAAGGGCCAGCGTGTTACCAAGCTGACCAGAACAAAACACTCACAAAAATAACACACAGAAGGACTACAACCCACATCACAAACTCCAAACTGGCTCTGCCTTTCTGCTCTTGCAATTTCAGCTGTCATTGGCTATAGATATCCCTGGCACTGCTGCTTTCCACGAACTTCCTCCAACTTCCCCATAAGTTTACACAGAAAAAAAGTTACAGAATAAATCACATTTCTGTCCCTCACCTCACTTGCTCTCTCTCTGCCAACATTTTACTCTGAATGTCAACAGGAACAGCAGCTTAGCAAAAAATGGAGCCAACGAAATGAACCGAATCCCTTTAATAATATTGATTGATGCCATCTCTAACACAGCTCACCAGAGCAAGCGGGTCTAGATTTAGCCTAGCTCACGTGAAAACATCCTCATGACAAAGTCATCCCCAAATGAATCCTCTCTCAACAAGACTGCATTGACCCAGCACATCCCTCAGGGGCTCTTCTGAAGCCTCATCTGTTACCTCCTACTACTGAAATAGCAAAGCACGAGCGAGTGGCTCAGTTGGCATGGATTTCTGTTCATCCTCATGGGTACACAGGGCAGAAGTGGAGGAAGGTATTGTAGAGCTAATAACATCCAAGTGGCTGAGCTTGCACGATCACCCCAAAACCCTGACTGCCAAACCAAGCAAAAGCAGCACCAGAGTGATTTGTAATGCCCAGGTTATGGACAATGCCTGCAAGATTCTCTGCCTCTCAACCAAAGAAGACAACAAGCTAATAGAAAGAATAAACCTACAGTAAATTTCTCACTCATTGATGCCTGCTAATATATAAATCAAACACTGAAAGCCATTGTTGGAACATTACAGCTGAACACACAGACCTCTGGCAAGATGCTCTTGTGTATTCGCAAGAAGGTAAATCTGTTGGAAGCACCAGCTGAATGCAACTCCAAAATAACTCCATTAACTACAGTGCAACACTTTGGAGTCACACTAGGGTTAGGTTTGCCAGCTTGAGAAAGGTGTCCAAGTCAAACACAATAAACTCCTGCAGAAGAAAGCAGGTAATGCCTAACCCGCTGAAGACAAGCTCCAACCTCACAGGAAGACAGACTCTTTCTTACCCTGTATTATCACTCTTCTGACAGCGCCACAAAATAAAGAGCATGCCACTCCATACAGAATACATGACATGGAAGTGAGTAGGTGGCGTGTTATGATCAATAACTACAAGAGTAAAACAGGTTTTTAACTGTAATAATAATGTTTAAAGCCTATGCCAGTAGCTTCAGTCTAATGCCTGCTGAAGCAAAAATGGAAGACTGAAATTACAAGCTGTTTATAACACTGAATTTATGTTTCACAATCTGTGATGACAATAGAGCTCAGCAGAAATTGTCTCTCCTGGGGACTGTTCTCCTCCACCTTCAAAACAACAGTTGTGTGCATGCTTTTATTTATTTATTTCTCACACAGTTGTCTGCACATCCAAGTGACTCAGCAACTGGCCGACAGGAACCTATGGGATATACACTTAGGTAGCCGGGATAAGCAGCCAATACTTCCAGAATGAAAATCAATCATGTGGCTGGCCTTGGCAACTCACATTTAGGGAGACTTTACTATGCTTTTAGCTGCCTGCTGAGTTGCCACCCTGCAGTAATCCAGGAAACACCTCTGGCAAGCTTTGGGAAGTTTTTCCTTGCTTTTTTCCTAATTTTCAATCAATGACTGGCCAACCAGACCAGATCGTTGAGGCTGCATTAGAAGCAAAATGATAAAACAGTATCATAACTTATAATTGCATCCTTAATGGCTAGCAGAAGGATTTAACAGAGCCATCACGAAGCTATACTTGATCCACAGAAAAATCAAGTCTGATGCAATTACTCTTAGCGACATGCAGCACATGGCCCTATGCCCCTGTGCTAACCACCTCTATGCGATCGCACACTGAAATCCTACATCCTTCTGTAAGAGTGTTTCTGTGTTAACAAACTGAACTGAAACTTCCATTACCCCTGTATTTCCACCTGAATGGAGATTTAAGACAGTGTAAAAGTAAATGAATACAACTCAGCTTCACAGAAGTTGACAGTGCTATCAAAGTTCACTTCACGGAACAGGGAGCCCTTACACCCCTCCCTTCACATGGCAGCCATGCAGCTTAAAATCACATCAGTCGTGCTGCAACCTGCTTTCTCCAGGCAGTTAAAATACGACCAACTTGCAATCCCCAAAAAGGGCTTTAAAGGTATTAAATTACATATATGCAGGCGCTATGGGGCTTTCCAGTCATGAGCTAACTGGATTGAAATAAAGAACCTTCCTCTCCAGCACAAGGTAAAACACGTGGGTTGGCACCAGAGACAAGGTGACTGGTAGTTCAGGTCTTATCAACCTAAAACAGTTGCACCAGCACACAATTTAAGGCAAATATAAACCAGAGGAGCTATACCAGTAGGAGTTCTTATGTGAGCTCACTTTTCTGCCCAACCGGATGTTTCTGACTTGCTTTTAGTACCATAAACACAGCCCAGCCAAGGAAGTGTCCTCTATACTAGAACAGCAGCACTCACACAGGATATTTATTGTCTCAGGCACCACGGCACAGTAACTGGGGGCAAAAACACTTCTGTCAGTCAAGGTGAGTCTCACCACAAACAAAGCACCCTTAATGCACACAGGTGAGAACCAACCAGATAAAATAGGTTAAGTATGGAAAACTAGAGCCCTCTTAGGCACGCTGAGCTACCAGAGCTCCAAGGTTTTGATTTCTCTGAAGATAAAGAAAAGCTTCCAAACTCAAGTACAGGATCTTCAGCATATATATGTAGATCTTCTGTCCAGCAGTTAATTGATCTTCACTGTAAAACAGTGAAAAAGCACAGATGAAAACTAAATACACACCTTGTTACAAAAAGTGCCATCAGTGGTTTACTCATGAGGCTTTTAAGTTCAAGGTGACATTTCAGCCTACACTCTCCATTTTGCACTTACAGACTGCCCCAAGACATTGGATTTCCAATCCTATATACAGTTTTAGACACTGCCTATGCACACTGCCGTAATTCTGGTTAACAAAATGGTTTAGGTATTTAATCAGCCTAGCTGTACCGAGTTGCATTGCTTGGCAACTGCAATTATTGTCAAAACATCCACTTTTACTAGGTGAAGACTGGAATGGCAAAAAGAGCAGGAGAATTACTGTTCATCCCATGGCAGGTACTTCTGGAGAGCCTGGGATGCAAAAGGTTGCCCTAACTCATGCCTAACAAATCCACCCATGGGAGAGTAGTGCATGCAAGTGAGGGAAACACAGCCATAGCACATCTCATTCAGCAACTCATCATCAGGGACTGCCTTTTCTGCTCCCCTTCTGAGCCAAAACTGAGGGAAGTGCTGGAAGAAAGGGATGCAAGAAGTTACAGGAGATGAAAGATTCACTAGGAGAAAGTGGATCTAAACATGCTTTACTAGGTATAACCTGAACTGATTGCTGGAAAGCACCATTACTGGAAAGATCATTACCCTGAAAGATGCCATCCTCTCCAAAGTCAGTTTTCATCAGGGGCAGGAACATCTTTTGAGACCCATACTTTCCTAACTGCAATGGAACTTCTCAACCACCACGACCTGGTTGACTGAATTACAATTCAAACACTCTCCCTGCAGACTCATGGAGTGGCTGCTGCTGTCAAAAGGTGGTTTAGCACTAGAGCACCTGGAACCACAGCCCGCTGAGGGTTTCTTCAGCAAAGTACTCTCTTTGTTACCAAGTGTGTACTACTTAATATTTAAATTATTATAGTAAGTATATTTATAATTAAGCTATGGTAGAAAAAAAAAACCTTTCCTCAGAGACATTAGGGATTACTTTAAACAATGGACTTTATCCACTGCAACAAACAAGAGGAGGAGCTAAACAGAACAAGGGAAGCAAGAGAAACCACATGAAGCCTGCAATATGCTCTTAAATACATAAACCTGAATGACGTATTCTTTAGTTTCACTGTATTCCGAACCTCTCGTCATGAGTAACGACACAGCCACTGTGTATTGTGCAAGACCAACAAGAAAACATTACCTGATGTTCAATAACCATCTCTCAAACAGAGGGACCATTAGCAGAAATAATTCTGCACAGCTCTTCACAAGAAGGAAACTGTTGTGTAAAGGCAAGAAGCTGCTCACAAGACTTCAGAACACGCTATGGGATTGCATCAAAGAAAATCTCTTTATGGATCCAGACTACCTGACATTCAACAAAGCTTTGGCATGACCACTTCCTTTGGACACAAGGGGGTTTCACCAAGCTCTGAAATGCCAGAACTGATTGCAGCACCCTGATCCTCCACTCCTCATCAATGTATGGTAAAACCAGCTGTCAATTCTGTAAGGTGCCACTACACCCATCCCAAAACAAGTGTTCTGCCTGTAGTTTTGATTTGCCTGCCCAAACATGAGGTCACACCAGCCAAACAGCCAATATAAACTACACAGACAGGGCGGGCGTTTGATGGCACAACTACATTGGGCAACTGCACCACATACACATTTAAACACAGCTATAGCGCAGAGTCTTAAACTAGCTCTGATCTGAAGAAAAACAAACTAGCAGAATAGGAGGGAAAAAAAAGAGCACAGGTTAAAAGTGTCTAAACACAAAGGAAGACACAAAACACCAAAATACTCCTTTCTGACTGCTCGCTTGAAGGCAAAATCATCTGGAGGGCACAGCTGACGGACAGTCCTTGGCCTCGCCTCACTTGTCTGACAGCTCCACTGGCCTCTCAGTGCTGTTGTGAAAGAAAACCACAGTATTTGTGCAAGGCTGGTTGGTTTCGTGTTAAGAAAACATATCTGAGCAGGCTGTGCTTCGCTTCACCACATGCCAGCTTCATTCAACTTCAGATGCAGAAACTAGGACTGAGCCTCCTTATTTCCTTCACAGTTATCTGGCAATTTAGGACACAGCAAAGCCTTGAACTCATGAACTGCCCCAGATCTGAGAGAGGTCACACAGGGTCTGTAACAAAGTTTTCTAGTCTGCTTGGGAAAAGGCGACCACCCAGAAAGACAGTCCCCATGAGAGGAATGACTGTGTCGGGCGGCATCACAGCCACACTAATCTTTGGTGTCCTCTGTGGACAACAAAAGCAGACTTGTCCCCATCACCACCTTCCCTCCCCACACTCAAGAGTGCCACAAGAGCTCTACCTGCCCTCCCTTCTCCTCTCTACTTGCCCAAGACAACGGCTCACCCTGACACAGCCAAAAGCTTACACAACGTAAAATGTTTTCATGCACCCCTGCACTGGGGCTGAAGTCACACATGCCAGTGTCCGACCTGCTCTGGTTTCACTCAGCATCTTTGCTAAAGCCTGTACATATCAGCCACCTCCATAGAGACAAAACTGCAAACTACAAACTCAACCTACAGGCTACTTTCAAGCTACATTTGGTACAGAGGACAGTATTCCGTAAACAACAGTGAAGAGTCATGCTCCAACCTCAATTCAGACAAAGCTGAGTTAAACCAAAGAGGAAAACAAAAGGCAGCACAAATAACACAACTTCTAAGTGCTAAGTAGCTAGTGAACTAATAGATCGCGCGAGCTCCAGTCACACCGACCAACCCAAAGTGTGACATTCTATGAGAACGGAAATGCTGGTTAAAAGGAAGTAATGAAGGAGGTATCTATCAAAGAACAAAAAGCAGGTCTGAGCACAGAACCAGCAGCCAGACTGCCCCAAAACTTACAAAAACCATGTAAAACATCCGTCTCGGTGATCCTGCTGCCAAGGAATTATTTACCACAGGACGATCAATATTACAATCCACACAGAGATAGGTATTTTTATCTCAACCTCTATTTGACCCAGTGGGAGCTACGGACACTTTCTCACGCTAATTCACATTCTTCAAGGAGAGTCAAGATAGGGAAAACACAAAGTTGGAAGTGTTGAAGGTGCTGTCTCCTCTCAGCCCACTTCACTCAATGACAATGAAACTACCTTGAGAGAACAATTCAGAATCTGTTTGTGCTGGTTGACCATTTGGTCAGCAAAGCAAAATCCTTCAGGATCACAGCAAGAGATTTTGTTCATGCTATAAGCCAAACCCTGCCTGTGCTGTCAGTCCTTTCACGTTACTGCCCTTCAATGCATCAAAAGCAAAGCATCCTTCAAAAACTCCTCTGAAAGGCCCAAATAAGTGCCTACACTTCCAAGAGCTATTCTCTATAGCCTTGAGCAACAGTGACAGGAAATAAACTTTTCTCCTCAATGGCTGTTTTTAAGTTTGGGGGTTTCTGAACAAAGTGCAACAGTACAGAGCTATAACAACCCTGGAAAGTGCAGGTCAGAAAACGGGAGGAGGAGAAGGCTCTGGAGAGAGGAAGAAAAGCTTAAAACACTCTTATTTCAGCCAACTGGCAAATAAGCTATTTCAGATGTTTTAAACACCTTGCATTGCCTTCTAAAACATAACCAAGCTGAAGGGAAAAGGGTTAATTATACCCGTTATGCTCCCGAGGATTTAAGCAGGCTACGCATTCTGTTCTCCTGAAGGGCAGGCTGTTCTTTTATTTATTGTTTAAAACACAAACAAACACAAAGTGTCCAACGTAGTGATTACCCATTTTACTAAACCGGAGGAACACAGGGCTGCAGCTTTCTGCTGCTTTGAAACATTTAAACCTACTCTGTTTCTCTGACATTTATTTTCTTCCCCTTGCTCATCTCCAATAGAGATCACAAAAACAACCGTGACATCTGACATACAGGAGAACATCCTGCTGATTAAGAAAAAACAAGAGCACGTCGCTCTTGAGAGGATACAAAGCACCACTTCCTAATGCGCTCTCCTTTGTCAGCACAACAGGCTTCTTGTCATTTCAAAGGGAAAGTGGTCATATTGATTTTTCCAAAACACTAGCATTATAAAAATATTACGCATTTAATTGGTTTAACAAAGTGCTTTTGTCCTGGGACACATCAACACAGACCCTGCAAAACAAGGTGTAAGGTATCAAGGTGTGGCTTTAAGAAACTGAAGATTCTCTGCGAGCAAGAGCCTTGAGAACTGCCACGATCACTTGTAACAAAGCCCTTTAGCAGCTTCCGCAACCTTCAGTAAGACTGAGACATGTCTTTTAAAGCGTGGCTGCTCTTACTTCTGAATTCACAACATGCTGAAGAAACATCATACCTCTCTGAAAAGCAGCGTCCTTCCCATGCTTCACCCAATCTCAACCACGCAACTCCGTGCTCCATGTTTGCTCAACTTCTTCTAGAGGAAAGTTCTTCACACCCTCTCAGAGCAATTTATTTCCCTAGTTAATCTCTTGCAAAAGCCAAAGCAACTGAATCAGCTTTTCTGAATGTGAAAACCACACACCTAACCTGTCAAAACTGGGAGATGTTCTCAGACAGCAAGATCAACCACCTCCTTTTCCCCTTTCTCAGTTTTCTACAATACTAAATACGGCAACAGTGGGAAAAGCTTGTACACACTTTCCAAGGAAAAAAGTCTATTTCTCCTTCTCCTCATTCTTCATTTCTGTTTTAACCCAGTGCATCAGCATGTGCATCCATGACAGGTTTCAACAGTTCAAAGACCATATGAACAGTCACAGAACATAGATTGTTATTCTGCCTTCCCTAATACCCCTTCAGAAAAACTCTTTACAATCAGGATGTGGAGGGATGCAATGAACAGAGGAGAAGGGACAGCCTTACCTCCCACCTCCTCTTATTCCTCCAGGGAACTAGACCAAGTTTTCCCTTCCTAAAGCGATACTTCAAGGCTTCTTTATAGCTCTCTTCCAAATATAACTCAGAACAGTATATATCCTCCCTTTGATTTCTTCCAACAAATCCCCTTTCAGCAGAATTTACTCTCACATATGCAATGTGGGCAGAGTCTAGTAATGTAACTTAATAGCTCCTAACAAAAAACCAAAGTTCTGCCAACAGTGAGTTCGAGGAAGGGGGAAAAAAAGAAATTTTAACTCTTACCCGCACATGCTACCACAACGTCTCCAATTATTATCTGCCAAAAGAGCATTAATCCCATTTCATCACAAGAACAGAACAAGGCTGCAGACTGACAAGATCAAAGATCCATCAAAAGGTAACGACACACAATAACTGAGACACGCAGCGTGTTCTCCGTCACGCAGCACTGCTGTCCCTACACCCCACTGTCTGTCACTCTGCAGTCACGCTGCACAGGAAATAGTACCTGGGAGAAAAGGCTTTCAAGACAGAACCTTCTGAGCTATGTGTCAGAAACACAGCTGAAGCAGAAGACACCTCCAGTCCTGAGGAGACTGAAAGCTTAATATTAAGCTTCTATTAGGAGCTACTTAAGAAACCTTTTTCCCTCCACCTTGTTTAAGGGTGTATTTCAGTGCCCAGGTTCCCATCACATCTGGGTCACTCATCAAGCCAGATCATCTCGCCTTCTTATAGACTCCCATCTCAGACACACACCTGTTCTCACTGTAGACATTTTTGTGCTAACACCCAGGGCAGCATTGAATTACTTTATCTAAAGTCACTTCCACATTCCACCCTCAAGCTTCCCTCCGAGAAGCCATCAGTCAACTCTCAGCTTTCACACTTGAGGAATTCTGGAATCAACAGGAAATGGAGATCAATTGTGATTTTACTAACTCAATAATGACTCATCATCCAGCTCCCTGCAGCCTTCAAATTCAGCTGCAAAGAGACACGATAGCGAGGCCAAATTAAAAATAGCAGATCTGGCTTGCACACAATTAACACTCAGATTTGCCATGGATTGCAACATATTCAGTCATCTGGAGATATCACAACATTACGACCATCTTCCTTACATTTCCCTGCCTGGTTCCAAACACAGTTACAATTTGGTTTCCTTAGCTTAACCAGGAAATCAATAAATAATGTTCATTGTATAAACCCATCATACCACATTCTGTAACATCCATCATGCAATTTGAACATGCCCAAGAGTTAACTCTGCCTACCAGTGCCCCTGGCTAGTGATAACAAATCTTCTGTTCTTTATGAGAACTCTCAAATCATTCATTTCTTTCTGCTTGCATAACCTCCAAGCCAAAAGAAAAAACACATTTGCATGAAATTAGAAGTCAATAAAAACCAATTATTTCATTTACAAAAATAGAAAATCATTTTCTATAAACTACTTAAATGCATTCTTCCAAAAATAAACTTAATTACAAATCTAACATGGAATTATAACAGCGTATGTGCCTACTGTGATTTACATAAAATAAAAATAGAAAGCATATAATTTGCACAAAAAAAGTTTGGACTGGTGAATTTGCTGGCTCCTGGAGCCACCCTTTGTTGAAAGGCTAAGACAGCTTTTACATTCAACAGCTACTTCTGCAAGTGCCTCACTGCAGTATGCTCAAAAGGTTCAGTTCAAGAAGCACTTCATCCCAAATTAAAAGGACTCCTGCACAGAAACCTGTGAAACAGTCAATGGGTGAGATCTATTGCTCTAAACTTTTGAGGAACAATGACAAACTATTTCTTTCCCTTGATTTTCTCAAGTCCTGCCTGTCCATAAGTCTCAAAGTGGGGATTTTCTGCATTTCGATTAAAGTTCTATTTTCCATCCACATAAAACAAACCAACACAAATGAAAAGTCATCTACCAGAAAATACCTCATTTGCCATTTTGTTGCTTACACATAAAAACTAAGGAACTGAATAAACTTATCCAAGGCATCTAATTATTTACATGCACGTGTAGAAACGGCAAAGGCAAAACACCCCTGCGCTTTCCAAAAGGGTATATTTGTGACACAAGGTGCTGTAACACCTGTCCACTAATAAAAAAAAAATCCAGCTAAAAAAACACAAAATGAGATTAAAACTGTATTTTAAACCAAATTCCCCATATTTCAATATTAATAATTCATCTGCTTTGAAAACATGGCTGATGGCAAGATACTCATCCTCATTTGTTTTGCTGCTCCCTCATCCACTCTCAACCACACAGACCCACCCCTCAGGCTCTCATCACCCTTCCATAAGCCAGTTCAACTCACTAGTTAAATCAGCTGAGAGAAAATGAACTCTTCCCCTCTCTGAACACCTCAGTAGTTATGACTGTGCACAGCACCCCACAGACCCACAGCCCAAAACTAGGTTCATCACTTGCTGGGTACCAGGCTCAACACCAGCAAAGCCAGCACTGCAGTTATGCTCTTCAACCAAGACATCAAGGAAGTATGCGACACCATCGAAAGGTTGAGTATTGACGGAAGAGGAGAACAGAGGGGGCCAGACCCAGCCAGGGTATGCAGATATCTGAAATGCAGCATTCCCCCCCTGCCCGAGCCCCTCTACCCTTCTCCCCCACCCACTTCACCCCATTAAACAGGATTCACGCCATCTCATCTCACCAGGCCTGGGGGAAGCTGCGAGGGTGTTTGCAGACGAGCTTGAAGCATGAGACACTGTGAGCAGTGACAGTCATCCTGAGGTCAGAACAGTATTTTGATACCACAGTAAACAAGGCCTGTGGCTGCAAGCAAGAAAACACTGAATAGCTGCACACTTCTGAGTGCTGCTTCTAAAGGAAAATCCTATGGAACACATGGACAGCATCACAGCACAGCCGCACAGGGAGGCCAGACCATGCTCAAACCGCCTCAACTTCTGTTTCATTCTAACTGCATGTGACACCAGGTAATCTTAACAGTCGCCTGTGAAGATCCGGGGCTTATTTCTAGTGCAATATACTATCTCCTTATCAGCCAGCCAATTCCAACACCCCCACCCTCATACTTCTGCTCATAGTCTTTGAACGCCTGACAACACGCAGCTTCCCAGTGAACGTGCCTTCACCTGGACAGTGTCACACCAGCATCTGAAGTCACGTCAGCGTTCTACACACAGAGCACTTTACAATCACTCCAGAACAGCATTTCTTTGTGTTTTACAAACGGGGAGGGAAAGACAAACACCCGGAGGAGGAATACAATTTCTCCCCAGCCCCTGCACACTGTCAGCTTCTGAAGCACGAGATGTGATCACTCCCTCTTTTAGCATGCATGACTACCAGTGGTGTTGCTCACAAAAATTATCTGGTCCCTTTTTAAAATCCAGTTACAGCACTTAACTTCAGGCTTTTCTACCCAATTAGTGGATGGACAGAGGTGAAAGCAGTGACAACAACATCTTTCTATGCTTTACTTGCTGCTCATAAAAACACAGACCCTTGCTCCCAATTTATACTTGTCAAATCAGTATTTAAACAAAACCAAATCTGGAAAGAAAAACACATGTGAACACAACCGCGTGGCATTACGATACAACATCTCATTCCTGCATTCCAATTCCCTCGCTCTCACACACTGCAACGTATTGCAAGGCAAATTTAAAAATAAAGCCACTGATAACAACTACAAAACCACCAGGAAAATCCTCAGACAATGCTGGCTTAGCCAGAGGAATGTGTAATTCTTGTCTTCATCGTATCACTTTCTTTCATGAAAAATACTGGAAATATCTTTTTACCAGGTTAACCAACTCTGACTTCAATCTTGCTGACATTTCTTAAGTAGAGCTGAATAATTCCATTCATATGCAAATTGTACAATAAGCCGTGAGTAGCAGCACTTGCACAGGCTCCCTTCACAGAGATGAGCATTCACTCAGCCCAAGTCTAATCTGCACTGACATATCTGAAATGAAACAAGGCCCAAAAGGTGCAGCCCCAACAATTTACAGAAGGCAAATTCCCAGCTTTGATGTTGTTTTCTTCTTTTACTTTGTGGAGTATCTTTAAATATTAAAGAGATGAAAGAATCAAGAACTGAGATTGCATCTGTTGCCATCACAATTTAACCACAGTCCATGTATTTATACAGTGGAATCTCCAAAATAACACTGCATCTGTTAAGATGACGGTGTTTTTCCATGGGCTGTGCTGTGTTATAGCGGAGTTACTCCAAAGCTATTGCTTTTGAAGTGCTGATTGTGATCCACCCCAAATTCTTTCTGTAATCTTCCTCAAATGTGTTGAATTGTAAAGCTGTTGTTTCTCAGAGCAGCTTGGGAACAACAAAACCCTAATACATCTCATCAGTGGGCATTTGGCATTAAAGCCTTACAGCTAATGCAACATGTTTATTTAAACAATGAACTACCAAAAGAGATACTCAAAACACAAACCATCTAAAAACAGATGTCCATTTCACATGTGTTTCTGCTGAAGCACAGACCACCGCCACATACACAGCACACTCAGATGCATTTCTCTGTCTGGGTCTTATTTCTGTAGGATAACAACAACCAACTTGAAAGGACCTTTGTTCCTTCACCAGTAACACTGGCCACAGCTTAGAATCACAACCCATGGAAGCACATACAAGCTTGATTTTTAAAAGGGACTCTCACAGCCTAAATTAATTATTAAATACATTATTATATGCCTCTTGTGGAGAAACAATATCAATGAAAACATTTGTCCACATAGTCAGCCCACTCAAATGTGACAAACACACAAACATTTTATTAGCACATAAGCAAAAAAGAAAACAGACAAACAATCAAAACCTTCAGTCACTCAGACAGGACCCAGGCAGGCTCGAGTCAGTCTCAAACCTAGCCGAGTCTCAAGTCTGGAACAACAAATATGCTTTTCTTTAACCCCATTTTTGCTCTTTCATACAGTGACAACTACCCAGACCCAACCTTCTTCATGGGTGTAGCCACTGAAGAGCTGCAAGCAAATACCACGGTAACTTCTGAACCCAAAATCTCCATATCCAAGGTGCAGGAGCAACAAAACTAACAGACCCTCCAACTCTGGGCATCCTTCACACGCAAACGATCTTACATTCTGTATCTTTCCTTCCCCCAGCCTCAACACTTTTCAGGTCTGGGGAAGAACAACGTACACACAGTAACAGCAACCTACATGTGTGTCAACACAGCTGGGTGTTCATTCCCCCCCGCCCCAGTTTCCAGGAGACATGGCATTTGCAAGGGACCAGGAAGATGTGCATCAATCTCAGGAGGGGAAAGGAGAAGAAAGGAGAAACAGAAGAAGCTTCAGCCACAACAAACTGAAAGATGATGTTAACTGCAATCAATACAGAACCACAAGCTGCTTCCACCTGCTGGGGATACGGAACAACTAGAGAGAAGCAGCAGCTAAAATTCCCATTGTGGCAGCCAGGAACTACAGCAATTCCACTGGGCTCCCTGCTCCATCCCAGTGCGTCTGTGAACTCTTTAACAGTTTGTGCCATCAACTTAACTCTTAACACTAGTTCTCAGTGTAAAGAAAGGTAGAACCACCTGAAAGCTTAACAAGAACAATCCACACTATTTAACCCCATCAGTATTTCAGGGAGCAAACCAAATCCCCAGTGGGATAAATGAAATTTGACTAGAGAAAATAACAGTTTATTTAACTACACATGAAAAGCCCTATGAGAAAGCAACAAAAACACTACAATAAAAGTAACTTCTGCACTGGCAAAGAGCACAAGTGACAGAACAAACGTGGTATTTCCATCATGATTTCAACTCTAACACTACAGCCAAATGTTACTCTAGGATCAGCTGAACAGTGCAAATGCATGTTTGCTGCTACAGTGCAGTGCCAGTGCCTTTTCTCCTCATGCGAGGTGTCTGCCATGTGCTTTTAAGCCTTTCAAGGTACATACTACTGTCACACAGAAGGACCCAAGGGGATGCGATGAGTGGCAAGGAAGCAGAGAGTACTATCTTTAGAAAGACATGTGGAGATGACTCTCAACCAAAGCCAATGCAAATAATAAAGAAACCACCTCAGTGAGATCCAGGGATAAAGCTCTTCCGAAGCCCAAGCCAATCCTCTGTTAAAAGTTTGGTTATAGACTGTTTCCAGGAGCAGCTGTTACCAGACCTCTCTTCAAAAGGCTGCTCACGTTTGATTAAGACTTTTGACTTGAACTTCCTATCTCTTCAAGACCACCTTCCACCCCCAGAGAAATTACTGATTATTTCTGAGGGCTGCTCTATCCCACACCATTTCGGGGTTTCTTCTACACCACAGACTACTTTGGGAGATTGCTCCTCCAATATAACAGGTTATAAAATCAGGAAAAGAAGCACTGTGTCAATCCATGCATGGGGTATCTGTCTTTGCATCTCTTTCCCCACCAATAACCTTTTCAAAACACAACAGTTCAGCTCCTGTGAAGTTTTCCTGCGCATATCTATCAGGAAGGCTTCTCAAGCCAAACACCATGATCCATAAGCAAACCAGATATAACAACCCACTAAGTATAAGGGAAAACTTCCCAGCACCTTGCTACAGCACTTTTTCCAAACCCACAGCAACGCCAAAAACACAAGAGTAAATAAAACAATGCAATGTTATCCCAATCCTACCAAACATAGCTACCAGCAGACCCTTTCAGCTGCTGTGCTTATAGAAGTTTCATCCCATAAATACTCTCCCTGTTTGAGCAGCAATGCATCTATAACTAAATACAAAGCGAGCACCTCAGTCCTCCTGCCACTTCATCTCATCTGTCTTACATAAGAACTGCCACTATAACACAGTTTGAAGATAATGATGTACTCCATACTTGAGAATCACACATTCAGCTGCAGCTACCTACTGTATTCCAGTAGTAACAAATGGAAGAGATACTTCAAAGAACACATTATCCCAGCTCTAATTTATGCATGCTCCCTCTTACCATCAAGCCATTTATTTTAAACCTGTCAGATATACTTGTAATGTAGCATCATGAATAATTTAAAAAGTCATCTGTATAAACCAAGTTTATAAACTTAACAGCAGGTACAGTACCTTTCATTCACACAGACTGCTCTCTGACAAAGTGCAAGGGATCTCCAAGTACTTCAGCATGTATTCATTTCATGCATTCTCAACCTCAAAGAATTCCTCTTTCCTGCCTCCAATCAAACCCTCTGCTATTTGAACACAACTGTGGAAACAGCTGGCTTAAGTATACTAATACGTGAACTGTTCTTATTGAAGGAAAAAAATACAAAGCTTCTAGAAACAACCAGTAAAAGTGACCCACCACCCACCCAACAGCAGAGGAACACACACACGTAGTGTTTGCCTCTGGCGCTAAGAACTCTAAATATTATCTACATCTGCCTGATGCCACATTCTGACACTGCTCCCCGCTGCAGGGAGAAGGGACGTTCAGCAAAGAGCTCCCAAAAAAGCCCACCTGCTAAGAGAAAGTGTTTTCATCAGTTGATGCTCAGCTTCCAAGTAAACAGAGCTATCTTTACAGCATGTAATGGCACCAATAAGAGCTTTGCAGATAACGTTCACCCTGACTGGTCACAGAGCTGTTTCAGTAATATCTGCTTCACTAGCAACACACAGCAAACTCATTAGGTCAGTGGACTGGACTTGCCAACACATACATCTTCACAAACTAAGGATTCACGCAAGCAGGACACACACTTATTTTATAAACTATTACAGTAAAGCACACACATGTGCAGCTCACCTCCTGCTTTAGAAGTTTTTTATTTGTAAAATACACACCTTTTTTTAACTCAACAGCACAGCATAGAGCTCTTGAGGAGCAACCTGGTTAACACTTATCTTCAATGACCATCTCAATATGAATTATTCCTCCAAGTTGTTATTAAAATTAGTCTGTGCTGCTACAAAAGCACTCATTTGCTGTTTCACAAAAATATTTACTAGTGGATTTGTTCCTCTAGAGGAATGATCTCAGTACTTTATGGAGTGCAAGGTCCCTTCTCACTGGGCAGGTCAAAGACAAGCCTCCTTGAAAAACTACCTGGGGAGTCACTGAAACATGCAGATGCTTATTTGTGCTCATACCATCAGGTTTATGAAGAAAGGAACAGGGCAGTAGGAAATGCTCACATTTGGATATTCCGAAAGTCAATGAATAAAATTATATTCCACTGAAGCTTACAAACTGTATGCAAATCAATCTGTAAATAAACAACAAATTCTGCTTTTCAGCATGTTTTTAGTAATATTGTGCCACAACAGCAACTTCTTGGGGATATCAACACTGAAGAAGTTAATTGGTGTCTTGAAAGGTACCCTTAGGGAACTGCTCATATTTGGCATTTGCAAAGGTTAAAAAGAAAAACTCTCAGTGATGAAGGCAAGTTAAACCTTCCCAGAACACCACCATGCTAACACCATGGTCTGACAGAATGTATTTCCTTAAGTAATGAGTAAGCCAAACTATTTTCAAACTTCTTAAAAAAAAGTCCTGTGTAAAGGAACTAGAGCCTATCTTTGAGCTTAAGCAGTTGGTAAAGCTCTGTTTGCAGAGCACAGGAATACATGAATGAACACTGTATGCTGCTAATCATTTGTCGGTCCTCAGAGCTTGTCTCAGACAGCTCTGGACACAAAAAAGACAAATATAGTACTACAGAAATCAGTCCAGATTGTACCTGTCATGACTTGGCTATGAGGGCAAAAAGCCCAGCCCAAAAAAAACCACACACAAGAGAGGCTGGCTAACAATCACAAATGTGTCTTCATCAGTGCTGTTTGTTGAGTTCTGCTTTTATACAGTAAGAGAAAAACATTATTCTTTGCAAAGTGGCTTTCATAAATCATATAATGTAACACAAGTAACCTAACACAAAGAACCTGTCTATACAATTTAGTGATAGAAAAATTATATACATCTAATATATAAAAATAGCAAAACAGTATTTCTGCCTTTCACACATCAGGGCATTCCTAAACTCTTTCTGAACACAGAACTCTTAAAAGCAGTTCTTCTATTACCACCTAAGCCCAAAAACCTTAAAAGCTCAATTAATTCAGATCTGAAATAAACTGAACCTACAAACCTGCAGCAACTTTAATTATGAGACTCTCAAGACAATTACTCAAACTGCAGCTTTTTTAAAACTCAGCATACACAATAGCACTCAGTAACAAACTGCAGTTTACCCATTCCTGTGTGCGCGCTCACACACAGAAATAAAAACCAGCTGCTACTTGATAACATCACAAAGCATTTCCAAATGGGAAATGCTTTACACTAAAATCCAAGGAAGAATTTATTGTATTTCATAAGCAAAAGTTTGAAGAACTTATTCAGAAAGGGAGTAAAATAATGCTCATGCAGTTTATTAATTTAACTACAGATAATCTAGATAAACACTCTGCACTGATTTAAATAATTTAATTCAGTGCATTTTGTAAGCTATGAACTTTGGGGCCATTACAGATGATGAGCTAGATAAGTTGTTTTCTGTGTGGGACCATAAAGTTAACATCCACTGTGAGAAAAACAGGTTTCCTGCATATATTATTTCCTCCCTCTCTCAAAGTTCAGGAACATAAACTTCTCTACAATGAAGTCTGCGGTAGCTCACAATTCACACAGATGAAATACACACACAATATAATTAATCATTTAACAAAACTGCCTCTTCTGGTCTCACCGAGTTCATAGTTTCAGTGATCACTGGTAAAATCTATCTCAGAGTAAAGAGGGGAAAAAATATATTGGGGAAGAGAAGAAAAGCTTCAGTTAAACATGAACTGAAATTGTCCTTCCAAGGGAACAGTTTCAGCCCTGAAATACATTTTAATTCTAAGTGGAAAATGCTTAAAGAAAATAGATCTCCTCACTGAAGACCTCCTCCTCCAAGATTTTCTTAGTAAATGCCAGTTTAGCAGAAAATCAAACAGGATTTGAAACAACTTCTCCCAAGGTAACATACACTGGTAGAAATGAATTATTTGCCAATGAAGACAGATTCAAAAATCATCACATGGAAATTCCTCAACACTGGATTTTACATATTACATTTCAAGATGAAAACTATTTCAGTGTCACTGGAGTTGTGCTGTAATTATGCTCTAGGATTAGGTTGAAAGCACAACTGGTCAGGAAAAAACTGACATAAAAATTAAACACAGTCATTTATCAAATCTCAGCAATTTCCCTCTTAACCCAACAAATCATGCCTCCTGTTGTACTGAACTTAAACTATTTGATTCATCTGTCTTCTTGCTCTCTGCAGCCCCTTCCTTTCCTCACTTCTCACAACATACTTCAGAAATAGGTTAAATTTCCTTCCCTTTACACAAAGAATAGTATTTCTCTCTCTCAAACGCTGGTGCAGCACTGAATCTTCCGACACACATCTTCCTTCCACACCCATTCCACTGCTTTCTCACATTCTCAATGCATTTTGCCTGATATTAGCTAAGTCACTACCATTTCCTAACCCTTTCAGTTTCTGAGTCATGCAAGCCTTTGCTCCAGTTCTGGTATGGAAAAGCTTTGAAAGTACAATCTAACACAATCAAAAAAGCCAAAGTACTGCCTGGCTCACCGCTCCTTCCCATGGACTCCAGTCACCAGCACGCCCTCAACACTTTCCTCTTCTCTCCCTGCTGAACCCAACTGACACCAATTCCTTAAACATTCTGGCATTTTCTATTCACAACCTCAATTACAGAAGAAATTCTCCAACTCCCATTTAACAACATTCACTAAACACGAGGCGTACATGGAAACACTGATGTGAAAGCTAAGGTGTATGTAATGCTGACATTCAGGAGGTCATGAGGGCTTTTACTAAGCAACGTGGGAGAGGGATTAAACGTACAGCATGAGCTACTGCTTATTAACATCAGGAACATAAAATATAGCCTGGATTGACAAACAAAAGCTCTGAGTTAACATGAACAGATCCATCAAGATACCTATCACTCTGAAGCACTACCAGACTTAAAACCATTATTATTACCCTAAATGTTTAACCCATTCCCTTCTAGGCATTCCCTTTGTAAATATACACACGGGTGAAAATCAAAACCCCATCATGCTCAAGTCAGGAAAGGAAGAAAACACTGTGTTTACGCTTCATCTTAAACCCACCCCTAGGATGAAACAGCCTCCAACAGTTGCAGCTTTACACATCAAATGCAGTGTTGCACCAGCACATACTTTATCTTAACAAAGGGTCTTTTTCTTTTCATTGCTGTGCTGTCCTAACAAAATCTCAGGAAATTCTCTGGATTTTTTAATGCCAGTTTTTGAATCAGAAGCTTTCCACTGAAGCTACCTGCATTTTAAAGCGGTTTCTGTCATATAACCACGAAAAGATTTTATATAATTTAGCATTAAAGGGATGGGTCTCTCCCCTCTAGTTGTAACTCCTTTGTATTCCTATTTAGGAATGCCTTGCTTGTTTGACCGAAAATGGAAGTGCCTTTTAGCTATGACACAGTATATATAAAAAACAAATAAAAATTAAGATTAATCTTCCTTCCACTATTGTGGGGAGAGGGAAGAATATGAAGAGATGCAAGACATCTGCTCTGGAGATCATTTTCCCCCTAACAGCAAAATTCTTTCAGCAATAACTCGTGAAAACAAAGGCTATTAAACTGTAAACTACAAAGACGATCAATTAGAGACAGTATTCAGCTAAGACAAGTTTTTCAGCATATCTTCCCATATTTAAACGCCCAAATCTGAAAAAGAAGATATTTCATTTGGAAGGTTCTTAATTGGGTCATTTTAGCTAAGTGGCAACCACAAACACTTCAGAGAACTACAGCCTAAAATCCTAACATACTGTTTCTGCATTGTTTTATTGCCAGAGCTGGGCAAGCACTTCCATTTCAAGGTGTCCTGTATCAGGTAAGGCAAGAAAAACAACTGTAAGCGTGTATCCCAGCATTTGAAGGATATACCAAATCTCCTCCTTCTGCGCTGTTTCTCCATGCTACTGAATGCTTTGCAAGCCCTTCTCTGAATAAGGGCACCAGGGTCTTCTTTTTCAACTAAGAGATTAATCTTCCCTCTTGAAAACAGCTCTAGTTATAAAGTTCAGCTCATGGAAGTAAGGCTGTGACTCTCCAGTCCTAGCTGGCTCTGCCACTACAACGCAAAGCCTAAGTTGGGCCTTAATTTGCAAGGAGATAATTGGCATTCACTGGCTAATGAAACACAATATTACTCAACATGCATTGCAGGCTCCATCTATGAGCTCCTTGCTCACTTTTTTCTGTAGTCAGCTTCACTGTCAGGGCTTCCAAAGAACTTCCCTTTCTTCTCAACCTTAAGCTGCTTCTAGAGAAGCCTTTCTAGCTGCTGATTTCTTTCCCTTTTAAATACAAAATGTATCAAATTGATCTCTCCCTTCCTTTCCCTTTTGAAAGCCAGAGCCACACAACAGCTCAAGGAGTATGTTGAAAACACACAGCACAAGAAATTAAAGCATCAAGATGCAGTAAAGAATCATCAACCCTGTTCCTGCAGCCGCCGAAGGAGAGAGGAAGCCGGTTTTAAAATGGTTGGGCTCCAAAGCCACCATCTCCCTGCCTACAGAGACACTCCAGAAAATACGGGAAGGCTCATTTCATGCGGGAGATCCTCAACCCATCGTGAGCCCGACACACCGCCCAGCACCGGGATGGATGCGGTGATGATCGCAGGATGATCCATCGCAGCGCCAGCCATCCCTGCCCCCTTTATTTCCCCCTGCGCCCGAAAGGGGCGGGCACTGCAACAGAACCACAGGTTTGAAACGCACAAAAACAAAAGTCGGGGCTTTTGCAACTGCCAAGCGAGACAGACGGACGCTATGAAGGGCAGGAGGGATGCGGGCACCCCCGTCCCGCACAAGCAGCCGCCTTCTCCTCGGCGCAGCACACGCACACACGGAAGAAGCAGCTCGCACTCTGCAAGTCAGCGGCACAAACCTTAATGCTCGATGCAACACAGCTGCCTTAAAAAGATAGAATCACCTCTGAGAACACAGCCCCACCATCAAACCTTTCTATCAATGCACAGACGTAAAGCACCGACCTGTAAATTAATTTTTAAGAAAATAAACACTAGCAGACTGCGACCTTTAGATTGCGGGATGCCACCGTAATCCCGCACCCTGACCAGCGAGGGTGAAACCCTCGGCAGTAAAGCGGCAATAAAAGGCAGGCAAGGCGCTTATTTCCAGGAATTCTTCACTCGCTATGGCAGGTTATTGCATACGGCCTCTAAATATTGACAAAGATCAAGCTCTTTCCATGCGGGGAAAGGTCTTTCCCAGCCTGCGAGTGTTTACTACGCAGCTCGCAGCGCTGGCTGCGGAGGGCTGAGCACTGCACCGTGCTGTGGAGGGGAGAGCAGCAGTGCGGGTCAGGTGCGGGGAGCACAAAGGAGGGTTCGGGCGGGCACCACGACCCCGCTCCCCAAAGCCGGGCTGGGGGCTGTGGCTCTGCCAGCCCCGGGTTTAAAACCAGCCGCCCCCCCCCTCCGGAGAAGGGATGGCGGGATGGGGGGAGCAGCCCCGGGTTATTCAACGTGCCCGAGGAGCAGCGGCGTAACCGGAGCAAAACACTCACATCCCCGCGGGCAGGGGCGAAACCGGCTCGGCGGCGGGAAACGGCGCGGGCCCCGCAGCCCCTCACACACGCCCTTACACACACACAGGGATCCCCCTTCGCTGGCTCCCCTCACACACATCCATACAGGGCCGCCCCCCCCCTCACCGACCCCCTCATACCCACAGGGA
>WYDI02039709.1:0-10930 GCA_009867235.2 Psittacus erithacus
GGAAGTTGTGAATGCTCCATCCCTAGCGGTGTTCAAGGCCAGGTTGGACAGAGCGTTAGGTGACATGGTTTAGTGTGAAGTGTCCCTGCCCGTGGCAGGGGGGTTGGAACTTGATAATCCTAAGGTCCTTTCCAACCCTAACTATTCTATGATTGTATGATTCTGATTGCCTAGGTCATTATTGTCAATGAAAGAATCGTAAATATCTAGTTTGTTTGCTCTCTTGTTCCTACGGGAGATGAGCCCTTAAACCTGGTATTTAATTCCAGTTACAGAAATGGGTACTGTAAGAAGGTAATCTGACTCTTTCCTCTTCTTGTTGTGCTTTTAGTGGCTGATTGGAAAAGTAAGCAGAGACAAACAAAGGGTATACATGGTCTGTCTTAACAGATGATTTAAACAAATGTAGTCAATATGTAACTGCATGGGAAATTGTGCTACTGTTCTGCTAAATATTTGATGAAGACACCATTTTTGAAATCCAGGTTTTCCCTGTCAGCTTGCTTGAACCAGCAGAATTCTACCCAAGGATGCAAAGAACATTTCCCAAAACTCTTGAAGAGATGGAAAAAGCATTTCCAAGCAATCGTGGCATTACATACAAATGAAGACTAGAGATATTTGACCA
The DNA here is from genome assembly GCA_009867235.2 of Psittacus erithacus. Classification (NCBI taxonomy): domain Eukaryota; kingdom Metazoa; phylum Chordata; class Aves; order Psittaciformes; family Psittacidae; genus Psittacus; species Psittacus erithacus. Next base: position 629 of record WYDI02039709.1, read on the forward strand.
TACTCTGCAAGCTTGTTTACTTGGTGTGAGTTTAAGGCATTTGAAGTTTCACAACCTATTGCAACTTTTGCTGTGATGTGCACCTGAAGAATATTAGTACCATCGTATAATTACAATGTAAAGGAAAGTTTTACCAGTAGGAATTGCTGCTTTAATGATGTAGAATAACACTATTGTTTCCGTTTTAAAGAACAAGTAAACCTGCATATTTTAGAAAATATTCCATGAAAGTTGTATATGCTTACCTTCAAATTATGACCAATATCACCTGTCTGTTGCAAGAGCCTCATATTTTGAGTTCTGATTTCCCAGGTTCTTTTCCTGCTTCTCTGGCTATAAGTATAACATCAGTGTGCCAGGTGCAATGCAGTGGGGAACCACAAGGATAACTTTAATATTTAAAATGTTTATGCAGTTAGGATATTTAAACTTTACAGTACAGTGTAGCACCAGGAGTACAGGAACTGTGTTTTGGTATTTTGAGAACATGTAATTAACAATATATTTATTATAATGATCTAATCTAACGATTGCAATCAGTCAAGTGTGTTATATTTACTTTCATTTTCCACACCTTTGAAATTTGTACCCTTGATTGTGACCACTCCTTCCACTTAAGAGTTAGGTTGTGATTTAGCAAATCTGCACAATCATTTCACAGATATACTGGTATTTTCCTCACAGCAGGCAAAATTAAGGCAAAGCTGATTAGAAGTGATTCTCAAAGTGTTTAAGGTTGTATTATCTGCTGTAGAGCCCTCTTCATGTACTGACTAGTAGTTGTTATCCAGCATTTAGGAGAGAAAAGAAAAAGTAAATTCCTGCTTAAGCAATTTACTAAGTCATTTGAGCTGCTGCACAACAGTTATTCTCTGATTAATGTGACTGCTGAAGCAGGGTAGATACAGATGATTATGAACTTCATGCATTAAAAAATTATCCAGCTTTTCAGCATGAATCAAATCTTAAAATGATTTATGAATAGAAATATTTCAGAGAAATAGTACAAGCTTAGATCATGCCTTGAGTCTTCTGCTGCTTTAGAGTTTTGTCATTGATTTTAAGAGGTGTTAATGGGTGGTGCAAACTCACCATTCATTTCTGGAGGCTTCTCTTGATCTTGCTGGACTGTCAGGGCTGGTCTCAATGGCAGGAGTTTCACATGTAACAACAAACAGTCCTTTCCATTCAGTTCACTGTGAGATCCCTTAAGATCATTTTTAGTTTTGTTTTATGTTAGCCTCCATAGCTTTAGGCTGGGTTCAGCAAAGGGTTTTAGGTGCTAAAGGAACCCCTAAGCAGAAATAAGCAAAACAACATTATATTAAAAAAATGTTCATCTCAGCTACCTTTCAAAGCAGCATTGATAGAAGTTCTGTGTGTTGAGCTTTTACATTACCTCCTTCAGTTTCTAACAATCTGCTTTCATTTTTTTCAGAGAAATGTGCCAGTTTAATGGTACTGAACAGATCAATATCAGTCGATATGGGGATTTGTGAGTTCATCCACCTTTATTACCTGAAAAGTTCAAGTCAGTTGGTTTTCTCAGATCAGATTGTTACTGCTGCATTTCTTCTTAATGTAGACTGAAAAGCTGCCAGCAAACTTTTAAAAGTAACTTAGCAATTAAAACACAAGCCAGGAAAAAAAAGGTCCTGAATTTAAGTTCTGCCTCTGCTTTCAGTGATTAAAACCTGGAATACTGACCTCCAGGTGTACATAATTCTCTCGCTACTCCAAGATTAGACTACTTTGTTACTCACTCCTTCATTGAAGTCTGTCTACATTCAAACTGGAATCAAAGTACTAATAGGTCCAGAAAGAGTCTGTGAGAGTATGGGGTTTTGGCTTAGCGATTGAACAGAGACTGGAGAGTGGAGAAACAAAGATGGCTGGTATGCATTTATTTCAGACGACTCTTGAACAGAGCACACATGAAGGTGTGCTCTAGATCATCTTGATTAATTCTCCTGCTTCCCTCCGTCCCCCAGTCAATCTTGAGGTGCTCTGTGTATCTGGGACAAATAGCTGTGAGGGTGGTGAGGCACTGGAACAGATTGCCCAAAGAAGTGGTAAATGCTCCATTCCTGGCAGTGTCCAAGGCCAGATTGGAAAGAGCCTTGGGCAACATGGTCTGGTGCGAGGTGTCCCCGCCCATGGCAGTGGGATTGGAACTAGATGACCTTAAGGTTCTTTTCAACCCAAACCGTCATGTGATTCTATGATTCTATGAATGAAGACTACAGATTAACACAGTATTGGAGGAAAAATGTGGATAAAGCACATTAAATGCGTTGTCCTCATAGACTGACCAGCCTGATGGCTGAAATGCTAAATGTGATATAGCCTGACTTAAGCAAAGTTTGCAACACAGTTCCAGGTGACATTTTCAAGAACTACTTTGACAGTAGGTTCTGTGTTAAAACATGATCAGATGAATACACATCTTGGTGGAAAATTCTGCTTGTGGAGGATGTGTCACTTATTTGTTTTAAACCCTAAAGACATTTCAGGTGAAACCTTGCAGAAGTTTACCTAGGTTTGAATCTGTTTGATTTTTTCATTAATGCATCAGGTGATGGAGTAAAGAATATAATGCAGAAGACAAGCCTAGAATAGCTGTTTTGGGGAGAGGGATGAGAATTCAAAACGGTCTTAATAAACTGAAGGGACAATTTGAAAGAAACAAGCTGAGGTTCAAGACAAAGAGGTGAAGTATTATGCATTAGGAGAAGATGAACGAGAAAATTGAGTCAAACTGACTAAGCAACAGTATTGCAAAAGTGGATCTGGATGTTTCAGTCTGATCCAAATATATGATATTCTTGCAAAAATGAAAGAAAAAATATAGAATATCTTATAAAGTTGTATACAAGTCTTACGTGCATTTTTTAAGAAACACACTTGGAACAATAAAGATATCTTGAAAAGAATCGCAAAGATAATAAGTGTGATAAGAAATTTCAGGATGAGTTGAAACAATTAGCTTGCTCTTCCTCAAAAAGGAAGACTGACAAGAGATGTTGACTCTTTCATACGAAAGAGATGTTATAAAATTGATATCAGAACAGAAGAACATATGTTTCCTCAAAAATTGCGCTAAATATTGAGAGGCATTTTAAGGCATAGAACTGAATATGAAAAAATTATAGAATGCCCTTTATTAGAAGTGAATAAAACCAATCCAGATAGACAGTTTTTGAGGCCGGGGGTGTGCACACACCTGACCCAGAGGTTTAGATTTCACCTACATGCACATTATTGTACTGTTATACAGCTAAATAAATCCCTGCTAGTTAGATGATTTGAACCTGTAATTTAAAGAGCTTAGTACAAGCTTATATACTGAATACCTACAACTTTCTACTGAAAAATTTGTTTTGGTGAGGGGCCAATGGTATCCTTATGACTAGAATGAGAGAACAGGGAAAAGGGATGAGTTCTATTAACCTTACTAAAGTTCTTACTTTGCAGAAATGTAGGCAAAAAAATGTAGGCTTTAGTAGTATGTTTAGCATAAGTTCACTACTGATTTATAGCTTATGGTACTGCTTTTTAAGCAATTTAATTGGGGGATAAGCATAAAACACAGTAATGGTTTTGCTTGGAACTTTTGGACTGGATACCAGCATTATTTTGGCATTAGCTATTTTGGTTAACAGCCTGTAACATTAAATTACAATAAAAATACAACCATGGTGAAGATGCTGTAGAACTGATGTATATTTAAATTAATCTTTTGTATTCCACTAGCATTAACCAATATTATTTGAAAATGACTGAAAAATTGAAGTATAAATTAAAGAAAAGCAGTGGTTTAGCAAGCATATTAGAAGGGTAATATTTCAGAACATGGTATTTATTGGGTCCAGGCTATCTGCTTAGTTGGGTCAAGTAAATAAGGTCTTGGTCTCTTACAAGAGCGTGGAACTAGACCGCAAGCTGCTAACAGATTTTGCTCTGTGGAAGTGCTTAATTTTAATATTATCCATATTCTGCTGAAGTAAACCTCCAGCTTCCTGCAGTAATTTCAGAGTGACTGGACAGAATCAAACCCAGGTGACCTCAAGCATGTTGAACAGGCCTTATCTAATGTAAAAATCAACATGGGCCCAGCACTTCAGGGAAGTATGATACATTCCTATTTATGTTCTTTTTTGCAGGGAAAAGCTACTCCATTTATGTAGTTGAAAACAAATCAAGATGAAAGTGCTTTATTGGTTTATAAATGACACAAAAATAACTGGCAGTCAGTGAAGTACAGATTCAAGATCATAGAATCATAGAATAGCTAGGGTTGCAAAGGACCTTAAGATCATCTAGCCCCAACCCCCTTGCCACGGGCAGGGATTCCTTACCCTAGACCATGTAGCCCAAGGCTCTGTACAACCTGGCCTTGAACACTGCCAGGGATGGAGCATTTACCACTTCTTCGGGCAACCTGCTCCAAAATCAGTATCAGTAAAATAACAGATAGACCCAAAACACGAATCACAAATGTTAATAAACACTTATAAATTTTTGACAGATCTTTCAGAACTAACCCCAAATGGTTCTAATGCACACACGTATAAATCCACACATCCACGCACACGCAGAGTCATCACACACACCCTGCCCTCCACAGACAGACACAGGCTTTCCAACCCCAGAGGTGTCCCCATGGTGAGGCAGCCTTGGAAGTTCTGTTGGTAATCTCCTGGAAACTGCTCAACCCATTTGATGATTATTGTCTTGCTCTATAGCACTATAGAATTGAGGCAAATGCTGTCCAGACCATTTTGGGTGTCCCATTCCAACATTCCTATGCATGTTAATGTATAATGTTAATTCATTAACAACTTGCTATCCAGGCCATTTTGCCAAGAGTGGTGTGTGGGAACATCTCACAGCCCTGCTCTATGCTCATTGCAGGTAGAAAGCTTTACCAAGAATCGGCTAGGTAGCAGTGTAGTATATGCACGGCCAGGACTAGTTCCTTAGCAAGGCAGTAAGTTTTAAAGAGCAGTAAGCCTTTCTGAGTCATAGATACTAGGGCTGGATAAAATCTAATAAATTTTCTGGGCTGTTCCTCTGCAAGCAATGAAATGCTCCCCAGGGTGCATTACGTTGTATTTTCTAAGACTTTGTCCAGTATAGCTTTACATGCATCATGCAGCGTGCCTTCTTGCCCACATCTTGTTTATTTTTTGTATCTGGTTTGTATTCAGGGACAAATATGAAATGAAGCCAATAGCTGTTTTCTGAAAATTCATGGTAAAGCTTACTATTCTCAAGTCCCTTTGACATGAATACAAAACAGAATCCAATAGCAAAACAAATGCCATGAATAATTTTTCATCTATTGTGCAACCCTGGCATAAGGTGAAGGAAAGTGCCTGCTGGTAATACTGTTAGTAGAGGTACAGCATCTGAACAAACCTGCACAGAACACCTTTAACAGTTATATACTTCCCCAGTATGATACACGCAAAACCAATTCTAGTGCTAACATTTAGAATTATCTACCTGAAAGAACATGAGGAACAAATACAGAAACAAAATAAAATAGCAGTTGACAAGTAGAAATAAAAACATTGAAGAAATTATGCTAATGATTGCATGTGTAGCTCTTCTAACTGCATGTAAACTGCAGAGAGCTACCCAGACAGAACCTCTCTGCATACTCTGAGCCTCCTCTAGGCACTGCTTTACCTTTGGACAAGAAGACTCTGGCTTTTTTTTCCTCACTGGAACCTGCTGCACAATAAAATATTTCAAACCTGAGCTAGAATCGCTTCAAATCAGAAAAGACTGCTCCAACAGAAGCTAGTAGATCAGCTTTGGATTTCAAAGGCAACAGGGTAGGCTCAGAAGAAGTTAAAAGAATTGAGTGTATATAATTTTGGCATAATATATGTGAATCTGTGATGAGATTTGGTGCCATTTGAGCTTTATTGCATATTACAGAGGGCAAAATATTACAAATGGAAAGTGCTGCAAACCACCTACTTGTTGTTGAGCTTTTTTTTTTTTTTTTTTAAGTAAATGCTTTTTCTATCATGATTTTTTATTCATGAGGAGTGATTTTAGTTCCCTTCTCTATTAAAAAATCAGCAGGGAATCACTACAACTTCTGAGCTGATTCAGACATAAATGCTGTTTTTCTGTGAGGAAATGAATATTCTGTGAGTATTTGCCTCAGGATTATGTTACTAAAAAGTGAAATATGAAAAGCCAGTGCAATTCTTTGTTTCCCTTTTTCTTTATTTTTTTTTCCCAAAGAAAGCTAGCGGTTTGATTTTAAACCCACTGCTTTTCTAACCTTTTAGACATAGTCTACTTCTTTCAAAAACAAAAAACCCAACCCAAAATCCAAATAAAGCATACACCCACCCCACCCAGCCCCACAGCCTCATAACAAGCCTCAGAGGAAGGCACAAAGAGTGCAGGTAGTTATGCGGTAAATTTCTTCTTGGTCTTTGCCAACTGACAAAACCAAGATATAGTAAAACTAAAAGTGGAACAGTCCCCCTGGACATATACTATGATCTTTTGAATATTTGGTACTTCTTCAGTATGTGGAATTTCATGCAACATAGGTAGAATGAATTAAGTCTCTACACCAGGGATTCAAAGTAAAACTGAAGACGACAACTTTCTCTTATGTAAATTTCTCAGCTGCTTAGAAATTCAGAAGTAAGATTCTGCTTTTCAACACCAAACTTCCTACACTGATTTGTATCATAGATGAAGGGATAAAGTGGGAGTGAAGTCCTATAAATCTGAACTTCAAATAATATGAAATGCTCTAAGGATGACACTTAAAATGAGTTTAAATATCCAAAGTTAGACACCAAAATTACAACATAAATAATGATAATTCTGCAATGTAAACACAAAGAAAATGAGTTAACACGAATAATGCAATCCTTACTCATTATTTTTGTAATGATTTTATGTTTGATACTAGTATATTTATTCTAAATTTCTCTGTTCAGAAAAGCAATGCAGTTCTGCAGTCTGAGAAAGTAAGAACAGCTGTGCAGGGTCAGACCACAGGTTTGCTAGTCCTATAGACAGTCTGCGACAGCAGTAACCAGAAAAATCTTATAGAAAGATTAAGAGAAAATGGAAAATATTATAAAGCAATTTTCTTTTTATATCCTATCAGTTTCTGACAATCATGAGGATTAAGAACTTCTGAGCTGCAGGTTAGGCACAAGACTCATTTTTAATAGCTGCTGATGGACTTTTCCCCATATACCAAACTAATCCCTTTTTCAATTCAAGAAAATATTTTGTGACATTCTTCTGAGTTGAGCCTGTTGTTAAATAATTTCACTGGCTACAGCCACATTTCTGTGGCATGGGAAATAGTGAATAATCATGCCCCATTTTTCTTTCTTACCCACCCATAAGACAGTGATGTAATGTCTTTATTGTCTCTAAACTATTCAGTTTTTCCTGTATGGAAATATTTTTTTGATCCTGCTCCTGGTAATTTTCTAGTTTTTCTAGAAAGGATGCTGGGGAGGGACTCTTCATTAGGGGCTGTAGTGACAGGATAAACGGTAATGGTTTCAAAATTAGATAGGGGAAGCTTAGATTGGATATAAGGAAGAAGTTCTTTACTGTAAGGGCAGTGAGGCACTGGAATGGGGTGCCCAAGGAAGTTGTGAACGTTCCATTCCTGGCCGTGTTCAAGGCCAGGTTGGACAGAGCCTTGGGTGACATGGTTTAGTGTGCGGTGTCCCTGCCCATGCCAGGGGGGTTTAACTAGACTATCTTAAGGTCCTTTCCAACCCTAGCTATTCTATGATTTGGTGATTCTATGATATTCCTTCTAAGAAATGAATGTTAAAACCATGTGCAATTTTCAAGGGATAGAATTAATGTTTCCTAGGGAAAATGGCATATTTGTAAAAAAGTTAGGCATTTAATCACAGTTCGTCGTCTGAGCTTTTAATTAATCTATGAAGACACATTGGCATCTCTAAACTTATATGACTTGGACATTTTTGAGTGAGGTAACTTACTGTACTTACTTTAAGATTTTCTTTTTTTTTTTAATGGATACATTTAAACAAAGCAAATTACATTTTAGTGCACATGTGCAATATATTTATGCAACTGTCATGATGAATAATTTCTAGTTTGTTTTCAGTGGTTTTATTAATACTATCTACATTTGCCATGTCTTTTGACAGCTACCAAGTATTGAACAATTTCCAACAGAATGAGTAACAAAGTTGTGTTAATTTCCATAATTTATTCATGTTGAGATTTTGTTTGGTTCACTTGAAAAAGACCAACAAATGAATGCAGTATCAGATACAATTACATGTCAGTAACTGTAAACTGAAAGCAAGATTTCAATGGGGGATCTGCCAGAAAAACCTTATCGAAATCACCACATGTATTCTATAATATTTTTTACAATAAATAATTCTGACAATATTACTGTGTATATTTTTTGTGTATATTTATTAGAATATTATAGCCCTGTACTGATTTTTTTTATCAGCAATTATTTACTTTTGTTGAGTATTTGGCAGTTCTAAAAGTATCCAATTTAGACTTGTGCATGCTATGACTTTGTAACTCAAAACAATATTAGCAACAATCAAGGAAAGATGATGCACTCTCTCTTATAGCACTCTCTCTTATATTGTCACATCCAGATTCCTATAAAATCCTTATCAAGAAAATGTTATTTCTTTCCTATTAGAGATAGCTCTAAGGATTTTTCATCGGCTTCTGGCCAGGAGGTCTGAAGCCTTAGGACATTTGTTCACAGGGTGAGCAGTGTCTTAGTTCTGAGGGAACATTTCTGGAAGCATGAGAGGACTTAATGGTCTAGATGGTCTAGACCTTTCAAACTTAAGACTGTGCTTATATGGACGCATTTCTCTTTGCACTGATTTAAGGAAAAGCAACTGAAGTAATGCTTTTCAATTATTCTGTAGGTGGTCTTTGGATAACATAGGACTCCATAACTTTATTTCATTTCATGATCTCCTAGTCTTGTGAACTGAAGTCAGCATGAATTTGCCACTGATTTTTATGGGTTTAGGAGAAAAGAAGCATTTTGGTTCTCACATATAATTTGGTTTTGAGGAGTAGAATCTTGCAGAAAAATAGCATGTGGAATTTATGAAAACTTAGGAATTGTAGTTAAACTTCCAGTGGATCACTTTGGGGAGATGTCAAACAGAAACTTTCCAAAAAAAAAGTTATATTGCCTTTTAAGACAAAACTAGAGTAAATGAAGTTTTAAAGTACTGTGAAAAGCTCTGTACAGGCTTAAACAATATTATTAAACGCTGGTCATTGTGAGGAGTGAAGGGGATAAGATTTGCATGAAAAACAGTTTGGGAATGAGCTCTAAGGCCTTGATGCTTAACAAGCCCTGGGGCGATAAGCTGAAGGACAGGGAAAGTCAGAAAAACAAGCCTTGGGGGGATGGGCGAGGATGTAGTTGTGGCCAGAGTCTCAGTTAACAATGTAGGGGCTGTGAGAGGGTCTGAAGCATTGTGATTGGGCTATTTACCTGGAGGTTTTTACAGGGGCCAATGAGATTGAATGTTTGTGCAGGTTGGGGAAGTACCAAACAGGGGGATAAAAAGGGCTTGGTTGTAATAAAGTGGACTTGGGTCCATGTCCTGATACGCCACAGGTCATTTATTCAATAGGCTTCAATTTCCACCTTTTAGTGCAGGGATCCTTAATTTCACACTAGGAATTTTTTTCACATTATCATACAAAATGGTCTGTCAAACATCTATTTGTAAACATGTATATCAGTTTCCCATGCCCTCAGTGACCACTCTTTTGCAGTTGATGATGCAGAATAATTACCTAATTTTGGAAGTGAGGGCTGATATGCTTAACACTTCAAGTTGCGATTAGTAACTGGGCAAAACCACTTACTCATTGTCAACATGATCTTTTCCAGTGTTTCTGCAGATATTTTCAATGTCTATTTATGATTTTGATCATGAACTGAAGTTAATTAGAAGGGACTGTCTTGGAAGAACTCCAGACTGCTTAAAACTTAGTCATGAACAACTGCTTAAGTATTGCAAGGAATACAAATCTCTCAGCCTGTTTTACATGATTTTCTCTCTTACCTGACTAGAGTTATGTTTATACCACTGTCATGGTTTAAGCCAAGCCATAAATCAAAACCACGCAGCCCGCTTGATCACTCCCCCTACCTCCTACCCCTGCCCCCCCACTCCTGGAGGGATGGGGAGGAGAATTAAAAGAATGTAACTCCCACGGGTTGAGATAAGAACAGTCCAGTAACTAAGGTATAAC
>WYDI02039717.1:0-15020 GCA_009867235.2 Psittacus erithacus
GGTAACTCCCAGTTACATCCTGGGCATGATGTGCTGTGGTATGGAATACCTCTTTGGCTAGTTTGGGTCAGGTGTCCCGCCTCTGCTTCTTCCCGACTTCCTCTCCTCCCTGGCAGAGCACGAGGCTTAGAAAGTCTCCGGCCATACTAAACATTCTAAGCAGTAGCTAAAACCACCAGTGTTATTAGCACTGTTCCCAGGCCAAAATTCAAAAACACAGCGCTGCACCAGCTACTAAGAGGAAGTAAAATGACTGCTACTGCTGAACCCAGGACACCTGGGAAGATTTTGACTGGACAAAAGGGTAAAACTTTTCACATCGAGAACAATCAGCCATTGGAATAATCTCCCCAGGAAAGCAGTGGATTCCCCAATACTGGATACTTTTAAGGTTTGCCTGTACAGCATGCTAGGATGTATAGTCTAGGTCATCTTGCCTAGAAAGGTTGGACTAGATGATCCTTGAGATCCCTTCCAACCTAGGATTCTATGGTTCTATGATTCTCATACATACAAGTCCTTAATGAGAAACTCATAATGATATCATACATTGTGCAATAATTCAGCAACAGAAGTGATTTCTTGTGGCGTGGTTTTTAGAATTTTAATTTTATGCCCTGCACACTCGCATTGTACTTGCTTTTTCACCACTAACCTCGATTTCTTTCACACACTCGCATAACATTTCTGGATGCTGAGGAGCTGTCCAGTGTCAGGCATTGTGCATCTCACTCAGCACCTAGAATGGCTGTGCTGCCTTGCTCAGCCTTGCAGGGCACAGTGAGGCTGTAGTGGTGCCATCAGAAGCATCAGTAGCCTCTGTCTCTAACTTGCTTCTATTAAAAATGTTGGTGCTGTTCAGTGGCTGCACTTCGACTACAGCAACCACTTTATCTACTAGAAGTTTCTTTAGAGGCATGTACTCATCTGTGACTCTGGGCATGTGTCAACTTGCAATTGTGAAATGGTGTATAAGGTGGAAAACTTTTATAATGCTGTACAAAGATCAATGCTGGCATATTCTGTACAAGTTGGAAAAGGCTGGTCCAAAAGACTCCTAATTTTTGAGGCTCCTTAGGAAAAATATGAACATTATTTCTGTGATGTCAGTTCTCTTACATACTTCAAATGACAAACCCTCCTCAGAGTGGCCAAAATAATCCCTGGTACCTCATTTCTAAACTGCAAAGAAAATCTGAGTATTTGCTGTGTGGTAACTGTAGGAAGTCCCAGACACAATCGGTTTTTTGATCACTGCTTCAGTTCTTGATCTGAATAATTTTTATAGCTAACCACCTTTTGAAAAAGTTGCACAGTATCTACTCTAGGTATAAATGCAAAATTTATTCTTCAGGTTTATAAGTCTGATACTTTTCAAAAACATGTACATTCACTCTTAAGAACTATAATGAAAGAATAAAATGTTTAAATATAAACAAGAAGTCAGAAATAAAATTTCCCTCAGAATTGAAGTCTAAAGGACATAAGCCTACAGACAGTGAAAATGAGCTGTTTGACTGTATGCTGACAAGAAGATGAAAATGACTCTTCTTCTCCCGCACTTTGAACTTGTCCTCAAAACGTCAAACATAGTAACGGATTGATATAAAATTTTGTAGACTTTGTATTTATTTCATATTTTTACCAAGAGCAAAATATACCTACTATGATCCTAACTGCTAACTATGGTTAACTACGTAGGATATTTGACATTTAAAATTCTACACTAGAAACCAGGTACTGGAGAGCTATAGCACTAGGTCTTTTCATCTTATCCTGTGGGTGTAGGAAGCCTCTTCAACTTTTCAGTTCCTTCATCTGAAAAATAGAGACATTTTCCTATCTAGATAGCAGGTGTCCTTTGAATTAATTGATGTCTTATCAATGTTATGCAAAAGCAAAGCACTTAAAAAAAGCCAGCCATTTCTACAAAAGTAATTTAGCAAACTGGCTTTTAACCTGTGGAGAGATCAGTTTAAGAAAATCAGGGATTAGTATTTTCAAATCATAATCAGTTTTACAGACTGCTAGGGAATTTTCACCTGTGGTGGCTTAATAAAACCAACAGTTTCTTTACAGAGAACAAGAGCATGTCAACTAGCAGAGAATCTGATAAGATGAATATAATACAAAGAAGCAAAAAGACACCCAGAAATGTAGATTAACATGTACAACTGTAAATGAACTGTAAACCCTCATTCAATTTGAGAAGTTGCAACTTTGCAGATTAATTTCAGTCTCTTAGAAGACTTGTAGTGAATATCTGGGAGAAAAAAGCAGCCAGACAGGTCTGTTCAGTCATTTATGGAGACAGGATTGTCAGGTTCAAAAAGGAGATAGACAAATTTTTGGACAGCAAAGAATCTAGTCATTAGTTCATTTGCTCTTCTGACACCATACTTTGACTTTTGTTTTAATGGAGACATGCTCTGGTATTTAGGAAGTCCAGTTAAAACTTTTCGTTGAAAAATAAAAAGAAAATGTTTCAGAACATCTCAAGTTCAAAACCTTAAAAAACCTTGCCATGGAGAAATCTTGCTTTTTAGCTCATTACAGACTTATAACGGTTTCTTTGTGCTTTACATTTTATTGCGAAATTAATTGGAAAAATGTTTAAGAATTTGTATTGTAGACATTTAATACATTTATGCTTCAACACTTTTATAAATTTTGACTTAATACATTTCTTTCAATAAAATGCCCCTACCATCCTGACTCAAGTTTCTTTTACCTTATTCTTTGTGTTAACACTATTTAATGTAGAGTTTTTAAATTTCCAGCATCTGTCAGTCTTTAGAAGTAATTTTTCTGCCTCCTAAGTTCAAGCAAGAAAGATTTTTGCTCTGCCTTTGAAAGAAGACTTATTCCATAAACCAGAAAAGACTGGAATTCTCTTAAAAAAAAAAAAAAACCAAACAAACCGTATTTTTTATTATTAGATAAACCTGAACTAAATTGCAGAGAACAAAGTGTCAAAGCATCTTTTTCTCTACAATGAAAATATTAAATTTTTGAACTTATATTTATACAAAGAAGGCTTATATGGTGCAATACTCATGAAATTATCATTAGAAGCTTAAAATATAAATATCTCCTGTAATTTGTGAACTAAGGCACTATATGAGATGGAAGTTTTATGAAATGTTGGTTTATCATTTGAGAAAAGTCAGTTTTTTGTAAAAACATGAAGGCTGATTTTATATTCACAGAAGCTCTTTGCATTACTTTACAAATACTTGAGGATTTGTGATATTTTTTCTTTTCTATGCAAAGATTTTTTCAAAATACAGTGAAAGGCAATTTTTACTTCCTCATCTATATCAGTGTCTGCTTTCCAAGCAGAATTGCATCTGTTAACATATTTAACGGTAAAACGTTTTTCTGCAAGGCTTCTCATCAGATTTGTGCTCCCCCTAGTTATCAGACCCTGCAAGTCCTTACCACCTTTTAATGATATTTATTTTCTTTCTCAGGCTAATCATGAAGGAGTTTTGATGTTAAAAAAAAACAAACAAAAAAAAAAACCAAACTCTATTTGCTTTCAATCTTTTTATTTTACAGAGAAGATCAATGTCAAGCTTTGTCCTTTGAATACATCTACTCCCTTATTACACTTAGAGTTTGTGCAGATACATAACTGTCTGTCTCCAGACGCCTCTATGAAAAATAGTGTTAATCACAGAGCATTCTGCCATGCACAGATTTTCTTGTCTTATGGTGAATATCACAGCGACTTTCTCACAACATAAGTGAAATTATTCTGCATTTTTATTAACTAGCAACAGGACAATCTCTCCTCAGAAAAACACTTCAACATGTGCTTATCAATAGACATAGACTTTTTTCAACTCTCTTTCAGCAGCACATTGAAAATATTGATTCTCTCCTATCTCTGGCCTATTTCAACACACTCTACTTGATGTGCCTCTTCTGTTTTCTGTTCCTCTCCACTCTCCACCATAAAATGCTGAATCTGCCTCCTTCATCCTCTCTCTCCATGAGGATGTTTGGTTTAGGGTTTTTTTTGTCTTGTTTTGTTATAAATCTAGCTTTCCAACCTGACAAAGTAAGGATATACTTTCTGGCACAGACCAGTGTCCCAGTCCTCACCACAGATGTATACACCATTTGCATACTAAATAATGATAAACCTGGACAGTGGAAATATCCACATTAGAAAATGATGTTCTGTTCAGATTATGCAAATACCATAATCTCAGAGTGCATGAGAATTAACTCATACATGAAGAGATACATTATTTCAAAATTATTTTGCCTAACAAAATAAAATATAATTTGTTGCAATTTTTGTCTTTGTATATTTTTATAATTTATTTAATACCTAATGCAGAGCTTGATAGCTAATGGTGAATATATTCTTAGTTGCCCAGAGAACTCTTATTGCACATAGAAGTATTTTTTACATACATAACCCTTAAATCAGTGCAAAGATGACAAATGAAGGGAGGCTGGACTACAGGGCACCCAGAAGTCCACTCAAAAAAATACCATGATCTCTGAAAGCATATAAAGCTTTGAACAACCCAACTAAAAAACCTTAGATTTTAAATTGATTAAGACTATTCGTTATTTTAACTGCGAGACCTGAATATTCTTCTCAATAATGCCCTTTACTCCATAAGTGCAAAAGAGCCTCCTTAACATCAAAAAAGCAGCTTTCTTTAATCTTAGCTGTAATTTCTTAGTCATGTGGTTTAGTTTTAGCTAGCCCTGTAAGGAGCAGCAAGTTGGACTTAATGATCCTTTTGAGTCCCTTCCAGCTTGAGATACTCTACGTTTTTATGATTCCTCTTCATTCCCTCCCCCTCTGGTATTTATATAGATTGATAAGATCCCCCTGAGCCTTCCCTTCATATGTTAGCCTTGCCATGAACCACAAAAAAATGGCCTATAAACCTGAATGCCTGCTGGTAAATTCACGAGTAGAATTATTGGTTTTGTCTTTTTCAAGGTAATGAATATATATATGCCAATTATTAATATTTTTTACTGTTTGACTTGAATTACATAAGTGATGATGCAAAAATGTGAGGAGTGGTTGATACACCAGTTAGTTGTGCAGCCATTCAGAGGCACCTGGAAAGCACCCACAGGCAAAATATAAATTAAGTGCCTGAAGGTTGCATACTCTGGAATATTACAATAAATTATAATAAACCAGAATAAGATTACATGTATTTTTAGTTATGCTTCAGAATTCTGCCGCTAAATCATCTCCTTTGCAATGGAAAATTATCTATGTAAATGTATAATATAATATGATTTCAGACAACACAGATCATTACTTTGGGTGTTGGTGTTTTCATAGGTAAAAGGCATTTTAGACAATGCAAGTATTTTGTATTAAAAACACAGCAGCTGAAACTAGTATTGAACAACTGTTACCAGCAACAGAATTTTGATGTGCAGGCAAGCTATCAAAATATAAAGCCACACTGGAAATTTTCAGAGTTGTAATACCAGTTTGTACAATACTAATACAGTACATGTTATACACAGTATTTTTTTCAAGTTTCCAATAACTTCATCCCTTTAACTAACAGAGAAATGCAGTGAGAAAGACTGTAACTGTTTTCACACACCCACTCCTCTCCATTTGCTGTTGATATAAACACAAACTACCCTTAGCATATATATTAATCCAAAATTAATCCCATTTAAAAATTTAGGTCAATTTATACTTCATTTACTGTTGCTGTCCTAGCTGCTCTTTGTCAGAATCAATAAAAAGAAAGTGGAAATATACATAGCTCTCTGAGTGCTGCTTCTCTAAGATACAGGTGGGGTAAGACTCTTCCTGGGTTTTCTGCTCCGTCTAGAAATTATTATAAAAAATTAGAATCCTGAATGAAGATTACAGTATTTAGAGTAGTAGCCATACATGCTTTAAATTTAGAAGGCAAAGAAGGTATTGATGAAGGGAGATGAAGATCTAAGTTTCCCATAACTGATAAATACCAAATGCTTTATGTTTAAGGTATGCATTCTTCCTATAAGGAGGAGAAAAATCCCAAGGATTCCACACTGAGAAAAGCGTTCAAAGAAGGCAAGTTTCTTCAGTCATAAATTCTTTCCCTCTACACTTTTACTTAGTGGAATATCAATTCCTACAGTTACCTGAAATCATGCTTTTCTGGTGAAGTGAAAACAGGCCAGGACTGGAGAAAAGAGGTAAGTAGTAGCTGCACAGTTTTTCTACTTTGAAAATGATATGATGAACAAATGTTAGGAATAAAGTTTCTAAGAAGACTGTATGACCATAAGTGACTGAGATCAAAGCTAAGTGAATGAGGAACTGAGATCTGAGCCTTGCTTAAACCCCAGAAGAACTTCAAAGTGTATTTTCATATGATAAACTCTTTCAAAACTGCTGGGAAAGTACATTATAAATTTAGGGACCCTGAAGAAAAAGACAAGATGCAAAGTGACTAATACTGAACTTATAAAATGGGAAGCCTTTTTGTGTGTTACTCTGATAGTGAAGAAGAAACAGCTGCTTGAAAGCCTCCTGAGCTCTGAGAGCATCTCTCCGCTGACATCAGTGCTTAGGATGTGCGCAAAGACTGGAAGTAAACTTTAACATTCCCTTACACATATTTGTGTTTTGTCATTTTGTCTTCAGGGCAGTATGCACAGACAGTAGATAAATCATAGAATCATAAAATCATAGAATGGTTAAGGTTGGAAAGAACCTTAAGATCATCTAGTTCCAGCCTCCTGTCGTGGGCAGGAACACCTCACGCTAGAACATTTCACCCAGCCTGGCCTTGAACACTGCCAGGGATAGAGCATTTACCACTTCTTTAAGCAACCAATTCCAGTGCCTCACCACCCTAACAGAAAAGAACTTCTTTCTTATATTCAACCTGAACTTCCCCTGTTCAAGTTTAAACCCATTACCCCTTGTCCTGTTGCTACAGTACAGCCTCCGGTATGCTTGTACTCCCCCTTCAGATACTGGAAGGCTGCTATGAGTTCTGTTCTGCACAGATGATGCTCTGCATTTGATATTGCATTCTTTTGGACTGGAAAAATGTATGAGACATTTAGAACTTGGATTAATTCCTCAAGGGAACTTCAGTGCTCAATATGCTGTTTAGGTCTAGAAGAATATGGTATTTTGTAACACTGAACTATTCTTCTGGGATGTTGCCAATAGCTTCTTCTCTTTTGGGAGATACTATTTATATTTTGACCATATTTAAAATGTTGCCCTGCTTTTAACATTTATGCATGGAGCTGTCTACTAATGACTGAAGTAATTTTGTGAGACTTTATCAAATGTACATGTTAGATTTACAATGTAGTTTAAGTTATTTTTCCTGTTCTGAATTCACAAATCTAACAATTTCCTTTATGCTGTCAATAGAGAAAAAGTTAAATTTGGTGAAGATTTTACAGTAGGATTCAATAACTTGCCTATCAGCTTAACATAGCCTATATTACCCTCTTGATGTTGTCTGCCTACAAAAGAGGCTGGAAACAGCTAAGAAGCAGAAATTATGATGGTGGTATAAAGTGAACACTGCTCACCCAGTTCTTTTATGATTTCCTCACTGAGCAGAGAAATTTTCCAAAGCAACCATATTAGCCAGAGGAAAGCTCTACTCATAAAGTTACACAAGCTTGTGCATATCTGTAAAACTGGGTCCATAGTTCGAATTTATGCCCTGAAAACAGTTAAAAAAGAGCGTCTGCAGTGCATGTTTATTGGTTCATACTGTGCTATGTAGATATAATTCCAACTGAGTTACGACATACAGCATACATTCATAAAAGGGAAGAAAAAAAAGAAATCGTAGAGTGATCCCAAACCTCTTGAAATCAGATGTAATATTTCTATTGAATTTAGTGGCCCTCAAAAAGGCTTTGAACTACTACATACTTTTTCGTTACTTACAGGTATGCTAGTTTTAGGAATATACAGGAATTAGAGAATTATAGATTTCAAGAAATTATTTTATGCTGTTTTTTACGGTCTATAATTGTTTGTCAAAGTTTTTGCCACATTTAACTATGTGGAATTGCTTAATTACTTGAATAGAAAATAACGAAAGTCAGACTTTTGCGTTTGCTACTGTTTTATTGCCAGAATGAATCATATGACTGTTTACAACTGGAAAAAAACCTTTTCATATGCTCTATGGAAGTGAATTTAATTCAATGATAGCACTGAGCATAAAATTCTCCTTTCCAACTATGAAGGATCTTTTATGATGTGACTCATATATGGAATGTTTAATCTTCATTTCAACAACTGTAAACAGTGGTTTATTTCCACACCAGAGCTTTGCCTCATCACCAGGAAAAATCTCTTCTAAACTGAGAGAAATTATATGCTGCTATTTCAGTTTTGGGACTAATGAAGAAAACTGAACTTCTTGCATGGAAATCTTGAGAGTCCAGAATAGTACAAGTAGGTCTGAATGTTTGCAATATAAGTACCGTGTACTTCGTTGATCAACTTTTCAGTAAGTGTTCTTTTATTTCAAAAGAGTGAAATTACCAATGTTCTCCATTAACTCCATAAATAGAGAACTAATGTTCTCCATTTTGCTTCCAAAAATCTTAGCTAAATATCCTGACAAAATCTTCTTTTGTATACATGAAAAAAAATAATGTTTTCTTCAGTTACTTTGGTTTTACTTCAAAGCTTGAAGACTTTCTGTTAGTTAGCCTCATGACCCGTTTTGAATCTGTCATAATGTGATTTTTGCACTGTCTCAAATTGCTGTTGTCATTTTTATACAACAATATTAAGTATTTCTTTACTATGGAAATTGAACTGGACAGAGTTATTAGCCTTTTTAAACTCAGATGTTTTTTACTTTCTGTATGTGTGCAGGACCATTGCATCACACATCAGACTTAGTTTAGCATCTGCTTGTGTTTACATGATTTTTCACAAGTAATTTGATGAAATAAGGACATGGATCTGCTTGAGCGAGTCCAGAGGAGGGCCATGAAGATGATCAGAGGACTGGAGCACCTCTCCTGTGAAGACAGGCTGAGAGAGTTGGTCTTGTTCAGCCTTTCAGTAGCTAAATGTTCTGTAGATTTACCTCCAGTTGTCTGAGATGACCATAGCTAGCACTTGTATGAGTACATAATCACAGTTCTAACTCAAACTGCAATTCAAAGACTATCTGTTGCCTTACATGCATAGATGGACCAATCATCTAATTTTATGTCTTCCTCATGGACTCTGCATATGACTTTTATTAGAAATACTAGCACAAAAGAACTAATGGGATAATCACACCTGGAGGCAAGAGGCAAGTGTTCAGACAAATTTGGAAAACCTCATGACTGCTGGCTAGCTCATGTTATAATATAGAAACATGTTTAATAGAAAAGGGATTATCTCCTGTTCTAGCTCTTTTATTTAAAATATTTTTATAGTTTTGTCCCCATTTTTCTCTCAAATTAAGAATCCAAGAACTGTGTTGCTCCTGTTGTCCTTATTGATGTATGGAATGGGCTCCGGTACATAAGAAAGCAAAAGTAATAGGAAATAAACATTTAAATTGAGTAAATGTTTTGTTGTTTTGCGGAGTTTTATTTAATTTTATTTGCTTTATCTTATTTTATTTTATCTTATTTTTTATTTATTTTATTTTTCTTCTCTGTTTTAAAAGTAGCTAAGATTTCAGTGTATTTGTATAACTTCAAAGATAGTATGAAGCAAATCTGAAATGGTTCTATGTCTTTTCAAGCTTAGTTGATTATATGTCGGAAAAATAATTTTTCGGTTTTTTTGTTCTCATAATATTGACTCTAATGCAGCAATAAAAGAAACTGTGATATTAATAAGTAAGTTATGGATTAGCTTCAGTTTGCTCAAGTTTGCATATTCAGAACTTCAGCCTGCAAGTGTCTAAATATCCTTTTGTTGTTCCACTTTATCCTTGTTCATCAGCTTGCATTCCTATGCCTGATTTACTACAGCAATTTCAAACTCTTTTTTATTCATATTCTCTTCTCTTTTTTTTTTTGTTTCTTTAAGTAAGACTGACAATGAAAACAGAAGAACAGAAGAACCCTTCTTACTTCACCCCAAGGAAGAGAAATTTTGATATTATCCTTATTTCCAGAAAGGTAATCAGTTACAGTATCAGTAAAAATTTGAAAGCCACCAATTAATTATGACCTCTTAGCTGAGACACATAAAACTTAATGATGTTTAGGAAGTTCCCAATTCACTGTAAGTTGAACATTGATTTAGTCAGAATTCTTCAACTTTTTTTTTTTTTTTTTACTAATATAAAATCATTCCACTGCAAATATCTAAGTATAAAATAGCAAATTCTTAAAGAATCAAGGAAAGACATGAATTTATGAGGAGTTGCTAAAAATTATTCTGGTCCCTAGTTTGTGATTGTGCAATAGCTGTGCATCAATAAGAGCCATATAATCTAGGGCTGCATTGAATTATTTGATTTTAAGACTATACTTAGTCATCCTACAAAATTTGTTTAATTTTCTATATAGTTCTCTGCTAATAGTAGCACTGTATGTAAGGATGTCACAAGCAGCAGCTTTGCTACAGATACACAGCTCATCTGCAGGTGTACTCTGCCACACGAAGTCAGTTTATTATCCTGCAGATACTGAACTAACCCAAGATGTGCGCAAAGGATCAAGCTAAATATTTTACCTGCATTGTTTGCCATTTGACATCTTACATTTTGCCATCTTAAGTATTTGCAAACAGCTATTTCTCTGAAATTTAGTGTTATATTTTAATATGAAATAATATCTTTCATACAGCATCAATCTGCTATTCTTTTAAAAGCTCAGATAAATGGCTTTATACACTTTCCTGAAAAGGCAGTGAACTGAAGCACAATTCTTTTTATCAAGTCCCCAAAAATAATTTATGCTCCAAATTTTACCAAAAAAAAAAAAAAAGCCTTTTCTTTTTTTTTTTTTTTAACTTTTTGGGTTTTTTTTTTTTACAACTTGTGTAATGGTGAAATTACCTGAATTTATTTTGTTACTGGATATTGAGGACATATTTTGTTCTCTTACATTAAGCAGAAACAATCTCTATTAAAACAATGTTACACCACAGCAAACCTCTATATTCTGAGATTTGAAAAGGAAATCAGGAAGGAATTACTCATAGCCCTGTACTGCACTGTTCTGACCGGAAATCACTCTCAAGAACTGTGCTGCACTGATTGTGGTCCCATGCTTTATACATTATTTGGATTGAGAGGCTTTTTATCCTCTAGACAACTTTCAGTATGAAAAACACAAGATGAAGAACTTTCTCAAGCTCATTCAAGTCCAGAATTTTATTTGGTAGTTACAGTGGCCCAGTAAATCCAAAAGCTTATTATAAAGCACTCTTTCAACACTTCTTGACTTTCAACACTTTCTTGACTGACACATTATAAGCACACTGCAATCTTCACTAACCTTTATGGTCCTGTGTTTTAAATCAATATTTCTAAAAATTAATGTTGCAGACCAACTGCACTTCCTTAATCAGCACGTCAAGGACAGGCAAAGACCATGACACAGTGGATGTGTGCAAAGATTTAGCAGCTTAAAGCAATAAAACTCACATTTCCTGTCAACAAAGGGACTGACAAATGATTCTCAAAAATCTTCAGAATCTTAGGAGCAGACAATGATAAATAGGGCAGCAGAACCCACTCTGCACCTTCCCTACCCAGCAGCATAGACAAGCCAAAGCTACAGTCAGAATCATATCTGCAACATCAGGGTGAAACTTGCAAAAATGAAAAGCTGAATAAAAAGGCTTAGGGGAAATGAATGCACAGTTTTTTATGTGCACTCCTTTGTTAGGTTGCCTTGGCAGTGGGAATGGGAACACATCTGAGAAACATCTCTCTGTCAGTGATTCACCAGTTCTTACGACAACTACAGCTATTATTGGTATTTGCTAGGGCTTTCGTAGAAGGTCACAGATAGATTTCCTGACATCCCTGCACACAGAAGTGAAAAAGAAGTTGTGAATATGGTTATTTGTCCAAACTAAGCTATTGATTGCTCCTGCCTGAACGCTGGCCTTCTGTGGGCAATGGGGTTAAGCTTTGCAGCAGGACATCCAGAACTTCTGCATAGGTATCTTTTTAACTTTAAATTAATGGCCTTATCACCTGAAGGAAAAGTCAGACTAACTGCTAGCAAAACATAGATGGATTATGCTCTTCAATTTAGTTAGAAAAATAAACATAGGAAATACAACTTCCCTGGGTGGATTGAGCGTACCCAAACAATCAATAAACACATTGATTTTTCTCAGAACACCCTGTGAAAATGGGTGTCACTACTTTGAAAGTACGCTGTAATTGTTGTATAGATAAACCTTACCTGGGCCTCATCATAGAATTATTTTACTATTTTCAAGAAGGAACAAGTACTAGGAAAACTTCTTTTAAAATAAGCACAATCCTAGGAGCACTTTGAATGCAATGGTAGCTTTTGTATGGAGCAAAGACTAACCTGTATTGGAATGAATCTACCCAGCACTGGTAAGGTCACACCTAGAGTGCTCTGTCCAGTTCTGGACACCACAGTTTTATTGGGTTTGTGTGGCATGATTTTGGTAGCAGGGGGACTACAGGGATGACTTTTGTGAGAAGCTGCCAGAAGCTTCCCTTGTGTCCAATAGAGCCAATGCCTGCCAGCTACAAGACCGACCTGCCACTGGCCAAGATTGAGCCTATCAGTGGTAGTGGTAGCACTTCTGGGTGAACATAGTTAAGGGTGTGAGGGGACAGGACATGGACAGCAACTGCAGCTGGAGAGAGGAATGAGCATATGTGAGAGCAACAGCTCTGCAGATACTAAAATCAGTGCAGGAGGGGAGGAGATGCTCCGGGTCTGTAGCAGGGATTCTCCCTGCAGCCTGTGGTGCAGACCATGGTGAGGCAAGCTGTGCCCCTACAGCCCATGGAGGTCGGTGGTGGAACAGATCTCCACCTGTAGCCCATGGAGGGACCCTCACTGGAGTAGGGGGATGCTTGAAAGAGGCTGTGACCCTGTGGGAAGTCCACACTGGAGCAGGACCTGTGGTCCTGTGTAGAGAGAAGCTCACCCTGGAGTATGCTACAGGACTTGTGACCCTACAGGGGACCCACCCTGGAGCAGCCTGTGCCAGAAGGACTGCATCCTGTGGAAGGGACCCATGCTGGAGCAGTTTGTGAAGAACTGCAGCCCATGACTGCGGTCAGCAGGACTCATATTGGAGAATTTTGTGAAGGACTGTCTCTCATGAGAGGGATCCCACTCTCAAGAGGGGAAGAGTATGAGGAGTTCTAGCCTGAGGAGGAAGGAAAGGCAGGGACAACATGTGATGACCTGACCAGAACCCCTATTCCCCATCCCCCTGTGCTGTGCAGGAGGAGGTAAAGAAAATCAAAAGTGAAGTTAAGCTTGGGAAGAGAAGAGAGTGGGATGAATGTAGTTTTTAAGATTTGATTTTATTTCTCATTATCCCAAATCTGATTGGTAATAAAGGAAATTCATTTTCTCCAAGTCAAATATGTTTCACCCATGATGGTAATTGGTGAGTGATCTCTTCCTGTCCTTATTAGACCCATGAGCCTTTTATTACATTTTCTCTCCCCCGTCCAGCTGAGGAGGGAAGTGATAGAGTGGCTTTGTTGGGCATCTGGCATCCAGCCACAGTCAATCCTTCACAACAGTACAAGAGAAACCTGGAAATAGTGGAAAGAGCCTGACAAAAGGCCACAGAGATGATGAAGGGACTGGAGCTCCCCTCCTGTGTGGAAAGTCTGAGATGGTAGGACTGCAGTGCAGGCTCAGGGGGATCTTATCAATGTGTATAAAATATTTGATGGGAGGGAATGAAGATAAGGGAGACAGAATATACCCTAATTCTCAGAGAAAGGACAAGACACAGTGGGTTCAAATTAAAACCAGGAAATTCAATCTGAATACAAGAAAATACTTTCTTACTGTATGTGTGGTTGAACACTAGAGGAGGCTGCCAAGAGAGGTGGTGGAGTCTCCATCCTTGGAGATATTAAAACTCTGACTGAACATGGCCTTGATCAACCTGCTGCAGATTACCCTTCTTGAGGAGGGGACTAAACCAGATAGTCTCCAGAGGGGCCTTCCCACCTTACCCACTCTGTGATATCTATGACTTAGCATCCCAAAAGAAAAAGCAAGCAGAAGGTTGGATCAGGATCCTTTTCCTTTCGGTCACAGTTACCTCCTATAGTCTTATAGGGTTACTAACAGATTAGCAACAAGTTCTATGTCTTTATTTCATGGAGGTCTTTAAGCTCCTTTTTCAGAGTTTCTCCTGATGTATATAAAGCATAAGCAGACAAGTCATGGCTGGTTAAGGATTTTAAAGGCTCACAGAAACTGATCATTATTTTAACACTGCATTGGGATATCCAGGCTTCATTAAGACATTTCTTGAAGGAAGACAATTCTATTCTAACACCATTTTTGGCCTAATATGATTTGTACTTTTACAAGATTGTGACTGTCCTTGTTTATCCCTTCCCTGAAGACAAATAGCATAATGCAAAGGCTGTTAGGTAGTCTTTCAGTTCCTAATGGTTTTGATGTAAACTCAGTGCTGTAGGTGGCTGACTGCTGGTATGCCTCGCTGTGTGTCATGGTGCATTTTCCTGCTAAATAATTTCAAAAGGTGGCTGTCAGTTGGCACTAAAATCCACCTGGCACCCTTGAACGACAGACTGGCAGAAAGATGACAAAAGATGAATGTCATTGGTGAGATCAATAGTAGGAAGAACATGTATATCTCTGGCTGGGGTTTCCAAAAAACACATACTCTTCCGATATTAGATATATTCCACAAGTCTTACACAGATGTCCTGGGTTCAGCAGTAGCAGTCATTTTTCTCCTTCTTAGTAGCTGGTGCAGTGCTGTGTTTCTGATGCTCAGCCTGGGAACAGTACTGATAATACCAATGTTTGTAGCTACTGCTTAGAATGTTTACAATTGATCAAGGACTTTCTGA
>WYDI02039718.1:0-13896 GCA_009867235.2 Psittacus erithacus
CAGCACCCTCACAGGGAAGAGCTTCTGCCTTAGATCCAACCTGCACTTCCCCTGTTTCAGTTTGAACCCATCACCCCTTGTCCTGTTGCTACAGTCCCTGATGAAGAGTCCCTCTCCAGCATGCAGCATCCATTTCTGTTAGGAGCAGAAAACCAAGAAATGCTGAAGAGATCATAAAATGTTGAGAATCAGCAGTGCAGAGGTAGGGAGGGTTGATGAGGGGGAGTGGTGATACAGGTAATGCTGTATAGGCTAAATTAGTTTCTTGTATATGGCGCATGAAACATCTCATTTTATGCAGGACGTGTAATGTAGAAGTAATGATTAATGGAGAATAAGCGGTCCTGATGTAAGGTAGTTATTCACTAGAGTACAATGAGACTCTCAGTCTCTTTTCCCTGAGGTTAGTTACCTCAACACAGTGCTTGCCACTAATGAGCATTCTTGTAAACAAAATCCATTTATTTTATAAACTGGGTTGACAATCATCTGTCTTTTCTTAGCAAAATGAGCAGTTTCGATATCATTCTCCTCAAACCCTTCTTTCATCGTGCTGGTTTTCAACTGATTTTTCCAAATGTCTTAGATTTTGCAAGTAGTCTCTTTTCCTGTATATATTTCCTGGTTTGTTTTCACTGCTTCCTGTGTGCCATATTGCTCCATTGTTGCTGCAAGGTCAAGTGTCGTTTTCATAAAGTATTGACAATAATACACGCTACGGAATCTTGAAGCTTGAATTTTCTGTGGTTTCTAGTAAAAGTGAGTTTGAAAGAGGGGCAAAGTGTTGTCATTAAGGACATTGTGTTTTATTGTTAAGAGAACAGCACGGTTTCTTTTATGCTGATGTGGGTATTTCAGCGTAGTAAGCAAGAGGGCCTCTTGACTGTGCAGTGTCTGTTCCTTTGTGTTAACTATAAAGGGAGTTTGAGGTGACCAGCTCAGATGCCTGTGTCTAAAGTTGGGTGACATGAAGTGAGAACAGTTGAAATACTTTGTTATGGTGTAACACTAAGATAAAACATCTACTTTTCCTCTGCAGCCAGATTGTTTGATCTCATTTTGATTCTCAGTTGTGAATACTTTTGGTGCTGGGAGAGTTCAGAATCCATGTACAAGCATGAGTTTTATAGACTACGTGGTAGGGACCCTGAAGGTCTAAGAAAGCGGAGTCCTGTACTTTGCTGAAGAAGATGAGCCTTGAAAACCTTGCTTTAAATGTACAAATATGTTGTGATATTTTTCAGGGTGGAGATCTTGACTTCAAAATTCAAGAGTACAAAGAATCTGGGAAGATGTTCACTCAAAGGCAAATATTAGACTGGTTTATACAGTTGTTACTCGGAGTCAACTATATGCATGAAAGGTATAGTCATTTGATATAAGAGTGTTTAGCTTGGGAGGAGAGGGAGTAGACTTATCAACTTTCAAACAGAAATGAAACTGTATGGATTGTCTTGTATTGGTATAAAGTCCTGTTCACTAAGCTGCTCTAGTATATATATACTGTATATATACACTACATATGCATATGTAGTATATATATATGTATATAATATGTAGCCATACACCTAAAGTATAACTAATTCTCTATCCTGCAAGAACACTGTGTATTATGTCTTTTCACAGTGCAGTGGTAGACGTCTTGCAGTATTAGACACACTTTTTCTAAGAGCCAAGTGAAAAATTCAGCACAACAGAAATCGTTCAATATTATTAGAAAGAAATGGATTAAAAGGTTAAAACGAAGTCATTTTTCAAGGGGGGGGCAACAAGGATCTCTTGCAGGTATTTAATGTGGAGGATCCAATATATGTGCTTGAGGTACTCCCAGTAAAATCAGTGGAGTTACATACATATGTTCTTTGAAAACAGACAGCCCTTTTAGCGGCATATCAAAGATTAACCTGGATAATTACTGCAGGTCATCCGGACAGTGGTGTGTGGA
Source organism: Psittacus erithacus (assembly GCA_009867235.2). NCBI lineage: Eukaryota > Metazoa > Chordata > Aves > Psittaciformes > Psittacidae > Psittacus > Psittacus erithacus. Next base: position 1,946 of record WYDI02039718.1, read on the forward strand.
GATCACACTTGGTTTGAGCAGGGCAGATACAGGTGGATACCTACCTGGTTATCTCTGTGAGCATAGTTCTTGCCTGCAATCTGATTAGAGAGGCTGACTTCAGTGATTTAAACATTTGCTTCATAGTCAGTATATGCATTAACCCTCTTTTGTCCCCTTCCTGTGTAAAGTGCTGTCTCCTTTGAGGTAGGTGAGACTATTTAGCATGGTATGGAGGAGACCGAGTGCTGTGCTGAGCCAGGAGCAGGCGGCCACCTGCACTGAGAGCTGGAGGAATGGCTGAGTAAATGGGAATACCAGGCTCCTTTCCTTCCAACTTTTCAGAAGTTAACCCGGCTTTCAGCATCTCCTTTCCCCGTCTCCTCTCTGTTGCTTTTCCCTATTGGCAGCTCTGAAATGTCACGTTAATAAATAAGACAGAGAATCCTTTCTGAAGAGCACTGTAGCCCAAAAGTCCAAGCTGAGCCCTGTTGCCCAAAAGCTGAACTATTTGGACTATTATTCCCATTAAACTTTTAGGAAGAAGAATGTCACTGCTGTAATGACTGTCTAGGCAGAGGCTAAGGATGGTTGTTGGTAATCACTCGCATGCTTTGGTAAGATGAACTAATCTGCCTAAAATAATCACTTAAATTATTAACACAGCCAGGGGGGAAGATGTTTATGCTTGAAGAGTAGGTTACACCCACAGTCTGGAGATGAGAGTTCAGATTGTTTTCAGGCTGAGTGCAAACTAGAATCCATAGTCTTCTATCCTGCATGAGTATTGAAGAAACAAGATTTTGTTGAAAACACCAGCTTGGTTGTTGATAATAACAACATTGCATTTGGATTAGATAGGTCCCTTCCAGTTGAAGTGTTCTATTGTACAAGTTACTCTTTTTGTCTTTCATTGTCTGCGTTTCCTCATGCCTCTTTTATCTCTTGCTTTCCCATACGTCCCTTTTGTCTGCTCTTCTCTTTATTTTAACTCATCTTCTACTTGCTTTCAAACCTTAAAAAAAAAATCTTACAAATGAGCTTTCTTTGGTAAATGTGTATTCAATCACTGCATTCCCTGTAAAGTCATTAAATTCTCCACTATGAGCAGAAAATTAGTCTTCCAAACAGCATTTAGTTTTCATTCCGTGAATCACAGCTATTTGTTAGCACCTTACCAGTTACATACAAATGACTTGAGAGTTTTATTTTATTTACATCTCCTGTATTGCATTTATTGTCTTATGTGTTATTTGACTGTATGCTTATTAGAAAATTTAATCCTTATCTTATTAGTTTAGAGCCAAATAATAGCTTAAATGGAAAAGATTAGGCTTAAAAGAAATTAGTTTGAGTTACTGAAATACAACAGCAGCCCTCCGTGTCTAGAAGAGTCATGCTTGATTTCTTTAGTGATATGGAAAAGAGCTGTAGTATGTGTTTGAACTGTGTTCTAATGCAAAGAAAACTTCTTCCTAGAAGTAGAAGCTTGAAGTGTTCATTACCTGTAGGTTGGACTTCTCGTGCTGTTCTTTAGATAAACCCAGCTGCTGTGGATGGAAGTTTTAATTCCAGAGCAGCAAAAATTATTAGTTCTGGGTTTAGACACAGAGTATTCATTCACTTTGTGTCCTTCTTGCACAGCTTCAGCCGAATTTTACTCTTTGAAAACTCTTGTGCTATTTTAAAACCAAAGATTTTTGCTGCTTCAGATTGTTTTCTTTGCATGTGATGATAAAGATTGTATGGATTAGACATTCCATGCTTTTACTTACTTCCTAAAGGGGGCATGAATATCTTCTGGTCATTAAGTTTAGATTAGATATAAATAAGAAATTCTTTACTGCGAGCATGATGAAGCACTGGAATGGGTTGCCCAAGGAAGTTGTAAACGCTCCATCCCTGGTGATGTTCAAGGCCAGGTGGGACAGAGCCTTGGGTGGCATGGTTTAGTGTGAGGTGTCCCTGCCCATGGCAGGGGGTGTGGAACTGGATGATCTTAAGGTCCTTTCCAGCCCTAAGTATTCTATGATTATGCTCTATGCTTAAACTTCAATTATGTAGCATTAAATAGGCTCAATCCTCACCTGCCATTAACATAACCAGAAAGGGAAGGAGAGGCAACATAGTTTGGTGGTCTCATCTATATGGAGGCAGCATGTAACCTTCGTTTAGTCTCTCTGGCATATTTGTAACCCATCACATATCAGCACACAGAATTGATCCCACAGCAATAAGGCAACGAGGCCATTGATCTATTTAACCTCAGTTTGAATAAAGCTGACCATCCATCACTTTGCTAATCTTTATGAGCAATTGTACTAACACAGAGAGCTTATAAAGTTACCATTTATGCAAACAATTCTGTTGCTTTCAATATAGAGGCTAGCAGGCTTTGCCCAAGTACTTTATCTGGATTTCACATTGTATTCCCCAGTACAGGATTCAGACTTATTCAGAACTTACTTCTCTAAATAGTTCTTCAGCTAGAGGAAAGAGAAAATAAGTGTTGAATATTTCACAGCAGTAAAGTTATCAGCTTCACTTGCTGGTATGTTGGAGAGGAATCTTTATTCAAGGAGGTTGCCCACTGCTCAGTGCTACTATTCTATGACTATGAGACAGCAAGCAGAAACCCTACAGAACATAGGTCTGGGCATATTTGTAGCCCAAATTTAAAACTATCCTTAATTGTTAATTTCTACCCAAAATAACCACTCAATAACCACTTCACTGGCTGTCAAGTAATATTAAATTTTTCTGGAGCCCAGTGTATTCTTGTTACCTTTATAGGCCTGTCTTTTGCTGCAAGAAGGAGTTGTGCTCTTTCTTAAACTGGATTTGCAGGCTCAATATTTATTTCTTACTAGAATTAAGGTAGATGTTTAAGTTAAGGTTTCAACTGGTAATTCGTTTATCTTTTACCATACTGCATCCAGCTTTGGAGTCCTCAGTATAGGAAAGACATGGACGTGTTGGGGAAGGTCTACAGAAGGGTTACAAAAATGATTAGAGGGCTGGAGCAGCTCTGTTGTGAGGAAAGGCTGAGAGAACTGGGGCTGTTCAACCTGGAGAAGAGAAGACTCCAGGGAGACCTTGTTGCAGCCTGTCAGTTCTGAAAAAGGGCCTATGAGAAAGACTGGGAGAGACATTTTAGCAGGCCCTGTTGTGGCAGGACAAGGGGTGATGGTTTTAAACTAAAAGAGAGAGATTCAGGCTGGCTGCGAGGAAGAAATTCTGTACAATGAGGGTGGTAAAACACTGGCACAGGTTGCCCAGAGAGGCTATGGATGAACCATCCCTGGAGACATTCCAGGCCAGGCTGGATGTGGTTCTGGGCAACCTGATCTGGTTGAAGATGTCCCTGCTCATTGCAAGGGGTTGGACTGGGTGAGCTTTGAAGGTCCCTTCCAACCCAAACTATGCTATGATTCTGTATGCTGGCAGAATAAAGTGGCTTGCATCCAGGGACATCATAATGGGAAGTTCCAAAGAATGACCTCAAGTATTTCGTAGTCATGTTAATATACGAAAGCATAATAATTGGTTATGCAAACAATGTGTATAACATTTTATTCAGTATGATGCAAGCTTATATTAGCATTACATTCTAATTCAAACTAATGTGAACCAAACATCATCTCTTCATCTTATCAAATAGCGTCCTACTGAAGGCTTTCTGGATAGTGGATAGTTTTTATACTTCAAGATACCTGCTATTGAGATTACAGATATCCTGAAAACTTTTAGGTTTCCAGAGCCCGTGGTTGTATTTCTACAAAGTGGTAATAATAATAATAATAATAAAGGTTAAAACCCAGCAGTGCTTAACAAAAACATGCAAGAAAAATCTAACTTGGTGAAGTCAAGGTCTTTCAAGGTTCTCTGTGATGAATGGTAAGGAAAGACTTAATGGATCTTAATTAACAGTCAGATTTATATAAAACTATGTGCGTAATATAGGCTTAAGAAATAATAATGACTATAACCTTACTTAAATTTCCTTACTGTTGTAATGCATGATGAGCATACATGTGTTGCTCAAGCAAGTTGCCAAATAAAGAACAAATTCTCTCTAAACATCACTGGAGGCACACTGAATAAAACTTTCCTTTTACCCCATGTGCAAACCTTTCTCTACAAGCGTTACTTTCAGGCAATAAGAATAATAAAAGCTAGAAAGATTGTTATAAGAAGCATAAAGAACTCTTTTCTTTGACCCATAAAAATAGAAATGCTTGCTTTCCATGCTCAGTCTATGTGCGTACTACAATGTCTTCCATGTCAGTTGTCATTTTTCACATTTTTTTTCCTGTTTGTGAACTGAGTATATTGAATTTAATTTTTTTAATAGAATTTGAGATAATAATTGAGAATTCCTCAAGAACAACTTAAATCTATTATTATATTTGTTTTTCCTGCCTCCATCTCAAAAATCTTACAGCATCAGTTGCTTTCTTTCCCTGTTATAAATGGGTGAATGACTACTGTGTTTGTGTAAGTAAATGCAGTTTCTGTAGCCAGTATGTACTAAATGCTGTTCTAAACTCCTCCTGAGCAGAGCTGACAACAAACACTGTGTGCTACCAACACAGAAGTGGATGAGTTCTCGTTTAGTTGAGGTTGTAGGAAAACCTTTTGGAAGAGTTATTGACAAGAATTAATTGAAGGCATGTTTTGTATACTCTAGAGGTACTTTATTTTCCTAAGGGGCTGGAGAATTACTGTCACACATTAAGATTTCAAGGAATGGGGAAGATGCTGTTTGTCCCCACATGGCGTGTAGCTTATGATGTTGCTTCAGTCTTTGATGGAAAAATAAGTCTGTAAAAGCTGACTCTTCTGTTTCTTTTCCTTTGATCTGTATTCATTAAGTTTTTCTCTTCCACACCATTACTGTAAAAACTTGACCTACTGCCCTCCTCTATATACATATTTGTCTTGCAAGTAATACATTTTCTCTGAAGGAGAGTTCCTTGAGTAAGAGAATCTCTTATTGCTGTTTTTCTCACACTTTATTCTATCGGGAGACGTCTTATTCTCCTGGCAGAAAATAAGATGTAATGCTTTTAAGAAGAGTCAGGAGGACTTGCCTTTCTGCCTTACTCTGCAGCTCATGTTAAGTTGGTATCTGTATTCTTGGAATCCCTGTGTGCATTCTTATCCTGGCTGCTTAGGTTTTCATCCTGCATGTGAGTGTCAGCGAATGCATCTCTGTGTTGATATACCATCGTCAGTGCATTGGCTCTTACAAGGTTAGATTGCAGCAGTGGTGGGCCGGCCTTCCTAACAAGGAACCAAGTTAAATACTTGAGATATTTGATACGTGACTGCGAATGCTTGAAGTTGGATGAGATTGAGTTTCCTTTTATATTCCAGGCGGATACTTCACAGAGATTTGAAAGCCAAGAATATATTTTTGAAGAATAATCTTCTTAAAATTGGTGAGATTTCAATATTTTTTAAAGATACATTTTAAAATAAAGTCATAGCTGATACAGGATTTTGATTCATGGTTAAACATGTGTTCGACAGGCAGACACAGGAGCATAGGCCCAAGGAGGTAGTGAAATCTCCACCCTTGAGGATGCTCCAAGCTTGGCTGGACCTGGAGCTGAGCAGCCTCGTATAACTTTGAAGGAGGCCGTGCTTGGAGCCAGGGGTTTGAATCAAATAACCTTTTGGGGCCTTTTCAAATCTACATTATTTTATAGTTCTATGATTTTGGGGTGTTTTCATTTTGAAGAATTACAGAAAAATGTGTTACCATTTTTTAAAATACTGTCAGGTTTGGGGTTTATTTTATGTGGTTGTAACATGTCTAATGATGAACACAAAGAGCTTATATGAGTAAGCATGGATTTACATGAATGGATTATTGTTTCTGCTGTTACTTTTAGGGGACTTCGGAGTTTCTTGTCTTTTGATGGGTTCATGTGATCTGGCAACTACATTTACTGGGACACCATACTACATGAGCCCAGAAGCACTGAAGCACCAGGGATATAACACAAAATCTGACATTTGGTGAGTACTCAGCATGCTGTTTTGGTTGTATTGGGCATTTCTTTTCTATGTGGGCATTTGGTATTATTTAGGAGCCAAAATTATTCCACGACGTTTATATCCTATGTCGTGATTTGAAGGTTTGCTGTTTGTGTTAAGAAGCATGTAGTTTGGTATGATTCTTGGTTGTCTAGGACTTCAAAGGGTCGTAAGATTCAGGTCCGGTCTCTGCCATGATACAGGATGATTGTAGACCGAGTTTGGAAGGGGGAAATCTTTTTCTTCCTCATATTGAGACAAATAAATGGAAAGAAGCAATTTCTGTGAGATTTTTAAGTGGATGGGGAAAGAGTGATTCCTGGCTGAGAGAGAAGCAGAAGGGCCTCCTTAGGAACTGAACTGAAAAACATTGGCAAATGTATAAAGGAAGAAGGTACTTGAAAGGCGAGCTGAAAATGAGAATAACTGGAGTGTTAGGACAGAAGCAAAAAGGTTCAAAGGTAGAAAGAAAAGTGCCGGTTTTCACTTAGAAGGCACAAATAATTGGGATCAAGACTTCTGAAGTGATGATTAGATAATCCAGTTGCGAAGCTAAGATCTGTTGAAAGACTTCAGGAAACCTTTAGGTGTGCAGGTGTTCTTGCAAGCTAAGGTGAAGAATGATTTGGTTTTTGATTGGGAAAAATATCTGGCTTGTTTTTATGTGTGTCCTGAAAGATCTTGTGTTTTAAGATGGTAGCTAAAGCTCTGGTGTTCTTTAATTCCATCATAGCATTTTTATAGAAAGTGAAACAAAGATGGGCACAAAATTACAAACTGAAATATATAAACCTTTAGAATCAGTTTTAAGTAACGCTGCGTGTGATGGCTTTGTAACAGTAGCAATGGAAAATTACTGAGGTGCATGATTCACAGAGAAAAAATAGAGCACAGCTAGAGAACACACTGAGAATTCTTGTACAAGATAGACTGTAATAGTTGATGTAGTTTTAGGCCATTTGACCTTAGTACAGAGTGTGTGTAAGACAAACAGGCTGGAAGAGCAGGATGTAAGGATAAGGAGTATCTGGGAATGGCAGGTGTCCAGGATGGGCTGCAGTTACACCAACTGGTAAGTGGACGGACAGGATGGTAGTTATGTCTGCGGTATTAACGAACCAATTAAGTTGGTATAAACTTCTATCGTGCACGCTCCAAAGGCTGCCAGCAGTGATGAAGATCGTTGGAAGAGGCCACCACCACATTTCTGTACTCATGCAGGACACTTTCTAGAACATGACGTAATCCATCCGTAGCCTCATGAATATGTATGTGTGCCCAGTGGCTATATGAGGATGGCTTTTGTAGCAATACGGGGACACACACGTTAGGAGGAGCTATTCCCCGTGTCTCCCGGTGCCGTAATAAAGAATACCTGCTTGTCAACTTGGAAAACTTTGTTGGCGAGTTTGTGCCTGGAGTTTTCTCTGAATCAAAAGTGGGCTTTGTTTCTTCTCCAGAGAGGTGGCTTTTCCTGTAGATATGCAGGAAAAGGTTCCTTTTGTAGGGAAAAGGCATGAGGAAGTTAAATTCAGAAGCATATTCCTCATGGACTCTGGAGTCAGAGTGAAGGCGTTCTGATATGTTCAGACTGACAGATGTAAGTCACAAAGGTAGATGCATTTACATTATTTGGCTTTTGGAGTTCAATTTAAAACACTAACTTGGATCTTACAGCTTTTGAAGAGCTATAGCGTAGTTTGGAAAGATCAGTTAGCACCAAAAGCTTCAGGGTGTTTTCTTCTGAGGAGAAGCTGGAGGTCTGTCAGGTGCTATTGTGGAAAGCCCATCCAGACACGCTGTTTTATGGTGTACTTAGGCATGAATAGCTTCAGTGTGAAATGGTCATAGATCCATTTTGCTGAAGTGTTGTTTAGGGCCTGAGTCAAACCTGTTCAGGCACACAGGAAGCCGTCAGACCAAACATGCTGGTTGGATAGTTTAATGGCCCTTTTAGAGTTCTATAACACTGGCAGTTACACAAACTAAGGTTATAAAAGTAATTAAATTACAGGTTTGGGTCATGTGCCGATTGCTTATGAGAATCAGGAAGCAATTTTCTCTTGCTTCTTACAAGATGCTTAGGCCAGAGCTGTAGAAACACAACTGAGAAACGCAGTCTTGAGGCAAAAGCTTGGTGGTAACCGCTTTGGGCAATTGTAGCCTTGCTCTGGGCCCCCAGGGCAGCATTTTTCAGCTTAGGAGGTGCTTATTTAATGTCAGAGATTTGTATGCTACAGCAAAATCTTTATTCTTTTTCTCTCATTTTTCCTTTTCCCCTTTATTTTTGTTCCATGGAGCAGATGGGGTTTTCCCTGGGTAGCCTATTTCCAGCCCTGGCTGCAGCAGAATGCCCTGGGTGTTCTTTATTTCTTTCTCCAAAGCCTCAGGTGTAGTCAGAGTTCTAAACTAGATGAATAAATAGGCTTCCCTGATGTGACAAATCCTGTGCTCCTAATGGCTCATTGGACAATTTCTAGCTGCCAGAATCAAGCAGCCTACAAAACAGATTGATTCTACAAAAAGCAGTTACAGTACAGACTGTCAGACTGGGATTTTCCTTCCTTTTTGCTTCCCTCGGGCTTGTTCCCATTTTTGTTTGATGCTTTCAGATTCCATGTGAGCCAGGGGTTTTTCTTGTTCTTTTTTGCTTGCAAGCATTTTCTCACGTAGTAATTATCTTAGAGTTTGAACATATATCGTAAATACAGATAGAATTGTAGAATCACAAAATGGTTTGCGTTGGAAAGGACCTTAAGTGCGTCCAGTTCCAGCCCCCTGCCATGGGCAGGGACACCTCACACTAGACCATGTCATCCAAGGCTCTGTCCAGCCTGGCCTTGAGCACTGCCAGGGATGAGGCAGCCACAGCTTCTCTGGGCACCCTGTGCCAGCACCTCAGCATCCTCACAGGGAAGGACTTCTGCCTTAGATCTAACCTGAACTTCCACTGTTTCAGTTTGAACCCATCACCCTTGTCCTATCGCTACAGTTCCTGATGAAGAGTCCCTCTCCAGCATCCTTGTAGCCCCCTTCAGACACTGGAAGCTGCTCTGAGGTCTCCACGCAGCTTCTCTTCTCCAGGCTGGACAGCCCCAGTGTTCTCAGCCTGTCTTTGTATGGGAGGTGCTGCAGCCCCTGATCATCCTCGTGGCCTCCTCTGGACTTGCTCCAACAGCTCCATGTCCTGCTTATGCTGGGGACACCAGATCATCTGTGCAGTCCTGTTTGCTGATTTTTGAATTTTAAAGCTGCTTCACAGTTAAATCTTTACAAAATTAGGCAATTTTTGATGTCCCTCGATGGCTGGCCTTTACAAAGCAGTTCTTTGCAAAAATGTTCTCCTATTTGTTTTCACATACCGTTTGAAAAGTGACAGTGAGCAAACCCTGCTATTCTTTCTCCTCTTCTTTATTTGCATTGTATGTAGAGCTTGGATTTCCACTTTAAAATTATTTGCCCTTGTTCTTTTACTAGCAGACAGACAGAATCAATTCCTCTTCTTTAACCCAAATGAATAATTGAAGCTTTATTCATTATTTGCTTTCAAAGGTGGTAATTATATCCTTTCCATCAAAGCCATTCACCCATACGTACTTCTACTTATCAGTATGCTTTATTTTCATACTACTTCTCTAAATTATAAATACCACAATCAAATCCTACATGAAGAGTAAAGTGGCTCTGATATTCAGGTTGGTCACTTCGATGAGTCTGGTCCTGTAGCTGGCTCTTACCAGCATTTTCTCTGACCTTGATCAAGTCACTTATCAGTGCCTCAGTTCTCCTGACAGCAAACTGGAAGCAACACTGAGCATCCTTCAAAGCCTGGAATCTCAACTCTCCTATGTTTTAAAAGCCATTTGTCAAAGAGAACCCAGTTGAAGTGCAGGCTTTTATGAATAGTTATGGTGTAAATTATTACGAGAGTGTTTGTGTTAAGATGTTCAACTTGGTGATCTTTTATGATCTTCATTAGGACTGGTGAGTAAAAGCCTGGGGGATAAGGTGATGGTAAACCTAAGACTCATTTAAAGTTGTTTGCAATCTTTCCTCCTGGTTTTAATGCTTTAAAACTGACACTGGTTCTTAGCTCAGTTTCCAGGCCTACACGTTCAGATTTCTTCTTTTCATCTCCAAATAAAATCTCACAGAAATTTGGTTTTAGATGTTGCAATCTGATGCTTCTACCTGAAAATCTGATATCTGAGAACAAACTGATTTCATAACCCGTTGTGAGTGTTTGGCTAAATGAGTGAAAGCACACCAGCAGGCACTTCTGCTATTTGAAACTGGCATTATTGAATGTGAACTTGTATCTAAGCCTCAGTTTATTACCAGAAATCAATTTGCAAAACCAATTTAAACAAACCCGTGTCCAAACACTACTGATCTCAGCCAGTCACTAATTCTTAATCTAATGAGTAAGCACATAAGGTCGTTAACATGATAGGGGTTTGCTTCATTTTTACGCGCACATATATATGGATATGCGTGTTTGCATACAGAATTTATGTACCTTTACAGAAACAGAATGATGATGTCTCCTGTTCATAAAGTTACTAATTTGTGACCTGAATAGAAATCTTTCAGATGGAAAGGATAGCACGATAATGAAACATCCTTTTCCTGGGAGAAAACAACTGTGATTTCCCTTACTGTGATGTCGCTTTGCATGCTGCTTCCAAACCTATCGTTGTACCACTCCCGTTATTTTATTCCTCAAGGTCTCTGGGGTGCATTTTGTATGAGATGTGCTGTATGAACCACGCCTTCACTGGACACAACTTTTTGTCTGTGGTGTTAAAAATTGTAGAGGGTGATACCCCTTCTCTTCCTGATAGATATCCGAGCAAGCTGAATGCTGTGCTGTGCAGGTACGTTGTTCTCTTTTCATAGCACTTTTCAAAGTACACTTGGAGAACCACATAATGATGACTTTTGGTTTTTAACATTTCAGCATGTTAAATAAGAACCCTTCATTGAGACCAACAGCAGCAGAGATCCTTCAAATCCCCTTTATTGATGAACAACTAAAGGTATATAAAAAGAAGCTTGAGCCACATACTTACTGTTTATGTATTGTGCAAAAGCAGAATAGAGGCAGAGTAAATGTATTGAGGAAAAAAAAATGAGATAGGAGTTCATGGGAACATTAATCCGGGGGAATTCCAGAGCTAAATTGCAAATATGCCTGAGGTAGTGAGGCAGTCAGAAATGAAGCCCTTGTCATTTTACATCCAGAATGAATCCCTTTTCAAATGCAGTGAGCAATAAGGAGAACGGGCATTTATGTGTAACGAGTGCAGATCATTTAGGCCTGTGTATATATAATCTCTAAACTGTTCTGGTTAGTCACAGTTTTAATGAGAAACAAAGCATCTTGCTCTTGTGGCCCCTGCTTCAGTGTATCTATTGTTTGGCATTCCGAGAAGGAGGGGAAGGAAGCTGCTCAGTCAGTTTTTGCATTACAACTGTACTGGGTCATTGCTGAAGAATCTGGATCACTTCAGCCTCAGGTGTTGATACCAGTGCTATCTTTTTTCCTTGCAGAGTATGCAGTACAAGTTCACAAACATGACTGTGAAAAACAAGGCACTTAACTGGCAGAAAGAAGCTGCTCCCATTTTTGATGCTGTGTAAGTATTTTTAACTGTTTTATGGGCAGCAGAATACAGACTCATAGAATGGTTTGGGTTGGAAAAGATCTCAAGATCATCCAGTTCCAACCCCCTGCCATGGGCAGGGACACCTCACACTAGACCATGTCATCCAAGGCTCTGCTCTGCACAGCCTGGCCTTGAACACTGCCAGGGATGGAGCAGTCACCACTCCTTTGGGCACCCTGTGCCAGTGCCTCAGCACCCTCACAGTAAAGAACTTCTTCCTTATATCTAACCTGAACTTCCCCTGTTTCAGTTTGAACC
>WYDI02039720.1:0-16875 GCA_009867235.2 Psittacus erithacus
CAAGCTGCTCTAGTGGAAGGTGTCCCTGCCCGTGGCAGGGGTTGGAGCTGGAGGGGCTTTAAGGTCCCTTCAACCCAACCCATTCCATGATTCTATAAATAATCAGGACAGAAAGGTGCAGTAGGGTATAGGGTCACAAGTGCTTCAGTCCAAGCTGTGCAAGCCTGGCTCAACTGAGCCCAAACCCACTCATACCAGGACTCTGGAGCTCACTTACCGTGGCTGGTCCCAGTCTCCAGCATAGCCCTGAAATCCCACAAGCAGGAGCGTGTGCTCCATCCCCACCCCCTGTTGCTCAGAACTCAACACTGACCCAACACTGCTAAAACCAAACTGTTTCTGTTCTGCTCTCTTTTACCATCTTCCTTTGGAGCACGCCCAGGCTGGACTTGGGGGCAGAATCTGTTCCAATGCCTTTAAACAGAACTGCAGGTAAGTCTGGTGAAGAGCTCCGCTGCCACCTCCAGCAGGAAGCCCCAGACTAACTTTTATCAAACTCAGCGGAGTTCCTTGTAAGCCTCAGCTTAAGCTGCAAACGTGCTATTTAATAGGTGCTCCAGCTCTGCAGAGAGAAGTCAATCCAGATGAAAGAGTTCAACACTTAAAGCGCTATGCTTAGAAGTCAAACAAGTAAAATCTCTCTTTTAACTGTGACAGATTTTGTCACAAGGAAGCCAGCTGCCGATGGGATGTCAGTCAAAGCTCTGCTCTGAGAGACCAGCTTCAGGTTCCCATTTGGCTAAATTCACTGCTTCTATCCATAAATACTTGAAAAATTAGGTCTGTCACAATGCAGAGTGACACAGGGACCTGTATTCACCTTCATTCACCTGCATGGGAATACACACACACACGTAAGAAGTTACCCCAAACACCCCTCTTTTCCTCCCAGCCTCCTGCTGTCAGCAAGTGCTGGAAGCAGAAGATAGTTTAAGGAAAAGAAAGGTGGATTCAAAACTCAAGCAGCAAAAAGGAAGGAGATAACCAGGAACAGGCAGGGCCCCCTTAACACCCCACTGCTGCACGCTGGGGAGGCAGGAGGGGAAGTGATGGAATGAGGAAGGGATGGTGGGATGTGGCCAGGCTGGATGTGCTTTCCTTAAATAGCTTCTCCCGCTCTGCTGGAGACAAACCCCTTGGCTAAACACACCATAACAAGAGCCAGAAGGACACTCCTTACACTAACGTTTTCCCATGTTTCTTTTTTCTTATAAAGACAGAAGATACAGAGAAAAACAAAGACAGGATTTTCCTCCCACCTTGTTTCCCAACATTCGAGTCAGATGGAATACTCTCATTTCATCCCCTCTCCCCGCCACCCCCCCCCAATGAAGTTTAACAGCAGGATACTCCAACAGTGCCCCCAGCACAGCAAGTGGAGGAAGAACCTAAAGCCAAACAGTCCATTGGGAATTCTGCAATCACAGAACCTCCCCCTCAAGGTTAATGGGGCTACACGAAGTTTTTGTGTTGCTTCTGATAAAATCAGCCATTCCTGAGAGGGACCCATCCTTGAAGCTTTCTGGTGATTAATACAAGTTTTCCCTCATTAAAAAACCTGGAAAATACAATGGTGCTGAGAATGAACCTGTGTGGAGTGAACACATGGGAAAAACATCTGGTTGGGAGTAAACACAGGAGTTGCCTGGCTCCATCCAAAGGACAATCCAGGAAAGGTCTAAAGTTCTGCACTGGTGATGGAGCATTCCTGATTCCAATGATGCTGCAGATCCAATGATCTGTTGTTATACTGATAGTAACAGAAAACGCTCCCTTCTGTTCCTTGCCAGTTTAGCACAAGGAGTAATTCTAGCTTGGTGAACAGGGCTGGACTGAGCAATTCCCACAGCAAGAAAAAATAACTGGAAATGTAGTTTTGCACTGCATGGAGATGCCTCATCTGCCCCATGTCATCACACATGAGACACTCTTGGTCTTATTTGCCAGCCCTTTTCACATGTTATTCATTAAGAGAAAACCCAGAGCCAATGCTTCAGATGTTTGGAGGCAGCCCAGCTCCGAGAGCCTGACCTCACACTGACAGATCGCTGCCCTCAAGAGCTCCCTTCAAGTTTCAACACACATTTCTGAGTAATCACGGAGCTAGGCTTTGGTTTAATCAGGATGGGCACCAGGAGATAAGAGAGAACACTCGGTTTTCCTGAAAAATAGAAAGGAAATCATGTGCTGCTTTTTAATTCCACCTTTCTGACCAGGCTGTAAGTAACCAAATCTTAAGTGGAGCAAGCTTGAACCTATGCATGAACACAGCTTGGAAAAGAATGTCACATTCCAGATTGCACAATAACAATCCAATTCCTGCAGGAAAGAAAAAACAGAATATGAACAATTCAGTAAAAGCCTAATTCTATTTCGAAGCACACCACCTTCCACCATGGATCATTTCAAAACATCATGCTCCTAACATGTACCCAGCAAAACCAGAACCGAGCATGTGGCAGAAGTACAGAATTCCCTTGCCCTATTGCCTGATCATTCCAGATTAATTCCAGCATAAACCCCCTGGTGTTGCCTCCTTTACTTCTGAAAAGACCATCTAGAAAACAACGCTCCTCATTCCATCCACAGGCTTCTAAAAGCTGCAGCTTCATCCAACAAACCTTTGAACCGTTTCAGTATGACAATTCCTGGTTTTCTTTCCAAATTGCAGCAAATTTCCAACCCAAGGATGAACTTGGTCCATTTTTGCAGGTGTTTCTAAAAGAAAGTTAATTTACAGAAAAGTCGTCTCAAAATAACACAATGGGATTCAAGTTCATTTGAGACATTTGGAAAGCAGTGTCATACTTTATTTAAAAGAAACCCATGTAAAAACAAAGCTTAAATGAAAATGGTACCTGAAAAATAAATTATTTGATATAAAACAAATCAATAACTTAAAACCACACTAAATATACAAAATGTTGAACCATATACTGTACAGTATGGAAAACAATCGATAAAACCTTCTGTCCCACAAACAGATTAATTCATGAACAAAAGAATACATAAGGGAAATTAAGTCAATGAAACCACTAGATAGAAGTACAGGATTATTCAAAATTACTGGTCAAATAAAGACTTTATCCCAACTTAGGTTTCAAATTTCTCAAGTCCTTTTCTTCTCAATGACCAAGTGAAAAAGTTCAGCTGTGCCACGGAAAAGTTGCTCAAAACTGTTGGAAAATAAGGAACAACCAGCATGAGAATGGAGACTCTAAAAGGTGAGCCCAGAAGCAAGTCCCAAGGTTTCAGGTGGCAGTTCTGCTGTCCCTCATTCTCCATCATTGCCAACAAAAAGAATTTAAGTGCTGAAAATTCCACTCAACAGAAAAACAGTTTTAGCTCAGCCTTGGCGGATGGTTTATGGGGTGTGATAGACAGGAATAACCACAGCCAGGGGCAGGAAAACAGGACAGGATTCCAAGGCAAATCCCTCCACTGGGTGCTGTGCTTGGCTTTAGAGCATCTAAAGGCTTTGGCTGGTTTTAAACCATGCAGAAGGAGAGAGCAACACTTGAGAGGTGGTTTAGTTGTACTACACAAGCCTACTAGGAAAAAGCCATCACAAAACCAGGGCTGCATTGAATCCATCTAAGAGTGGACACTTGGGCTGCATCGTGAAGGAGTCACACAAGGTGCAGGACAAACAAGAGGGACTCATGACCCTCTTCATGAACCCCAGTTTATAGAAAAGCAGTAAGGTAAAACATCAGAAAGGAACATTTGCCTTTGGACCTTTGTAACTCTCAGTTCTATTGTGATGAGCATCCAAAACTGAGAAGTACCGAGGAACTTGCCTATAGCACAGACTCATCTGCTTTGCAATACAGAGATTAAAGTACCCAGGGGGACAAACACCATTCTTAGGGAAGAAAACAAAACCAAAAACCAAACCAAACTCCAAGTGCAGCCCCACTACGGGAGCTCTAATTGAGCTGGGCTCTCTTATGGTGAATGTGAACTTGGTCCCTTTACTCTAAAGCTATTCTTAGGAGCTCTAAGTAGAACTGTTAATAATAAGGTGCTTCACTGGCAGAATTCCAAAGGACAAATCTCCTCATTACAGAAGTCCAAACGGTAACCATATGAGAGAGGTAGCGTTAGGTCAAGTTACTGTGTTTGACTGTTGTGACTGACCCATGAGCTCACTGCACGTTACAAACCCTCTAACATGTTGCAGGCGAGTAGAGGCAATGACTACCAGGACTATTCATTTCCAAAGCTTGGCATTCCAAATCAGGGATCAGGTACACAGTTATTTTGGTTTTAACTGCTCAACATTCTTTCTAGAAAGGTACCTAGGCCAAGGGGGTTTTTAAGATTTGTAATTGTTTTGTATAAGGAACATTACAACACCCAAGGTCCCTAGAAAAATAAAAATAGGTGTCCCTCTCCAGAGTGACACCCTTTGGTCGTCAGGACAAAAGTAAGTGACCATAAACTGACCAACTAATATTCACTGCAATGAGAAATGCAGCCTGAGTGACTTGTGCATCTCAATTTTCAGTGTCTTCATGCTATCATGATACAGACGGACAAAAACCTCATAACCAACCAAAGGGAAGGAATAAGATGTGTGGACACAAAGCATCACGGGGACGCTGACTTCTGCTTCCACCCTAAAAGCTGGCTCCTCACATCCTTCTCAGTCCCCGATCTAGAGCAGAAAGCAGAGGAATTGGCACCAGCTTGGCGCAGGAGGCAACTTAACTGCACTGGCTCCATCCCCTCCCACCAGACAGGAGATGATAGCACAGCGCCAAGTAAACCAAACTTCAGAATGATGTAACTTGAACATTAAAATCATTTCAACACTTCAGTATGAAGACATCATCTAAAACAGTCACAAGAGAGCTAAACATACTCAGCTGCTTGGATTCTGCTCATGTTTAGAGTGGTTCTGATGCTGCCATCTCCTCATCTGAAGGAACTGGACTTGTCGCTGCCAGCTTAGGATACACAGCAACACCAGAGCTTCCTTTTCCATATTTACTGTGAAGCTTCCCTATCTGCAGATGGTTATCAGGAGGTTTAAACTGTGAGTAGGCTTGTGGCTAGCTTTTTGCACCAGGGTGAACTCCATCCGTAGTGGGAATCTGAGAAGCAAATGTAAGTTACTGAGCAGGAACAAAAACTTCATAAATCATCAGACTGGAAAAGATCAAGCCTGAATAAAGCCTGCGAGCAATTTTGGGTTTGACAAAACTCAAGTTATTTTATATACTAAGAAAATCTGATTCATTTTTTTATTTGGTTTTATTCTGTACAACACAACTCAAGTCCAGAATGTCTCTGAGAACTTTGGACGTGGTCTTCAAGCACAGCTAGGACAGTTCTGCGTTTAACCGGGCATTGTCTCATTTTAAAGTGAAGCTCCACAGTCCAGCAAAGAACAAAGACTGCTCATGTGCACTTCTGGAAGCCCTATAACAAATGTGTTTGGCAGCCACACCATGACCCGGTAAGAGCCTTCTTGGAGTGCCAGATCCAACAAAAGAAAGAGATGAGGACCAAGTAAGGGCAGCAGCACTTCCCTTTCAAATGAAATACCAAGATAACCCAAGTGATTTTACATCCAAAAGTGACAAAGCAACAATTAAAATCACACCATTCAAAAGCTGATGAGGTTTCCTGCAAACCTGCAAAATGGTTGAACATTCAAGGTCCTGAAGGCTGACCAAGCCCCAGCACAGGACCCTGCCCTTGCACAGTGAAGCCTTTTTACTGTCACAAAAAGTGCCTGACTGCAGATGGGCCTCCTAAAGGAGATGGCTCCTAGTCAGTAAGCGAAAAGCACGGATTCCCCACTGGGAATGGCTGCAGAAGCCAATGGCAGGTTCTGCTGGAGTGCCAAGTATTGGCATGCACACAAGTTCTCCTTGTGAAAGCAAGTGGACCCAAAGCAAACAGGTCCATTGGAACATCCAGCCAAGGTCTTTCTGTTTGTATTCCCACCTGGCAGAGCCTCAGCTCTTGAGGGTAGCTACCCTGACCATAAGACTGATGAAGAAGTCCTCTCCCCTTTCTTTCCAAACACAAGACAGGTGAACTTCTTGTCTCACCGCATTTGTCCATCTGATCGAATACATGTAAAAACGAAACGGTGCCACCCAAACTGCAGAGTCATGAAATGCAGACTGATGCCTTCAGAAAAGCTGGCACAAAACCCCTCACCCCGTCCCCTGAAGCATCATCATTCTCTTCAGCATCTACATGAGACTCTGCAACAGCCGCATGGCCATAACTACGTGTTTTCATCAGGAATTAGAGCTGGTCCTTCAACAGCAGGTACCTGGGGGTGTCTTGTGAGGCTTCCAGCCTCTTCTGGAGGACCCAAAAACATTTCTATCAGAGTTGCTCCCAGTAGCACATCTCCAGCCTGGATCAGGTCTTTAAAACCTGATCATCATGTCCTAAGCCAGCAACAAAGACCCTACCTCACTGAGCTACTGCATCTCACGAGAAATGTGTCTTCTGGGTTGAGACAGGCCTTTGGGTTCACAAAGATCCTGTAAGCAGTGACTGAGCATCACCTGAAAGAAACATCTGTATTTCATCAAATTAAAGGATGAGAAAGCAGAATGTATCAACAGTTCTTCTAAACTCTGAGGATCAAGAGGCCAAACCCTCTCCTGAAGCAGGTATGTTCAAGGAAGAGCTTCAAAAGGCTGGGTTTAGTTTCCATTTCCAGAAGTTTCCTTTGGCCTTTACTAGTAGGATACATGGCTCTTGTTTAGGACCAAAAGCAGCAAGAATAGACAATTTTAACTGACTTCAGCTATTTATGCCAAATATTGACAGTTATGACGCAGACCATACACTTTAGTATCAGCCCTTGCTATTTTAGCAGGTGTTTGTTTCCCTCTTTTCCTGACTCAAGCAGCAACATTTTGCTCATGGAAATTACGCGGTAACTGCTGTCAGAGCAACTATCGAAGGAAGCCGGGATCAGATGTTTCCTACAAGAAATGTTTTCGTACCACTACTGAAACAGCATCCTGTGATTCCTTCTTACTTAGCAAAGAGAAATGGAAGAACAGAGAAGCAGGCAGATGATGAGGATGCCAAAAAGTCTCCACAAACTGTTTTAGAGCTCAGAGCAGTTCCAGCACACCTGCAGTGATCACTCATGGTCCTATCAAGGGTGTCCTTCACTGGAAGTCTGAACCCCCATCTAAATGTTGTGATAAACCAGCAACTCTCAATTAGTGTGGAATTAACCTTATATGAAATAAGGCAAAAGAAAATGACAGGAAGCTGGGAACAACAGTCCTGTGGAACAGGACAGTCTGAGGTTAACAGATGTGGGACACAGTGAGAGGACTCTATACTTCTCACTTTTAACTTAAAGAGAAACCCCCTGAGTGCTTCTGAATCTCTCCTTTTCCACATGAAAGTATTTATTGATGTAATAGAAGACTGATTACAAGTTGGTGGAAGCATCTGGAATAGACTGCTGGAAAGTACACTTTGAGGGGTGGGAGTTGGTTGCTCTGTCACAGCCACTGCTGTACAAACCATTGTGCTTCTCAAGAGATGGGTGTGAATAGGACTGGAGACAGTGCTGAAGGTGATCAAAGGAGACGGGCTGTCTTTGGGCTGTGCAAGACTGCAGGTCCCATTGCAGAAAGAGAAGAAACAACTGTGAATGCAAGGCAAGGTCAGCCAGGGATGGAGTGATGCAAGCAGGAGGCACAGAAGGGTCTCTGCCATCTGAAAGTCAGCTTAGGGACTGGTAGAGGTTCATGCAACAAAAGGAGACACTGCATTAAAACTGCCCTGACCCCGTCTCTTGTTTGCTCTATCTTTTGCCAGCGGACCGTGAACACTGGACCTGACAGTTGTGCAGGTAAGTCTCTAGTCATGCCCAGTATCCTTACACAGCCTTTACTCCATGGAGCAATCCTTGTCAGATTTCCTACCAAAGAACAACCTGCAGGTTATGTCAGCCTGTGGCACACAGGTTCTATGTGACAGATTTCTTGTAGTGCTCTTGATTCACAACCCTCTTTCTTTTACTTCTCTGTCAAAGGAATAACTGATAAACCCTTCAAGAGGAACTAGAGTTCTTTAAAGCAACACTCGTTGAAAGCTGGACACTGTGTGCAATACTCAGCAAAAAAATAACAGAAAATAAAAAACAAAACAAAATTTGAGCAAAACAAAATCAAATTTAATGTTCTTAAATGCAAAAGTAAAAACAAACAAAAAACACAAAAAAGCAAAAGAAAATTAACAGAAACAGAACAACTCAAAGTTTCAAGGCAGTCTGCAGAAAACTTGGGGTATTAATCTTTAAATCTACAAATCAAAGGGGGTTTTTCTTTTGTTAATATCTAACTTGCAAGTAGGTAAGTACTTTTCTGCTGAGTGTTCAATAAGTAAAGCTAGCTGTCAAAACAAAAAACTATTAAAATAGAAAAATCTAGCACTCATTAGAAGGGATGCGAGAAATACAATGCTCAAATGTTTATAACTGTTACTGTTTTTAACTTTACAAAACAGAACTACCAAAGAAATTCAAACTATAATGATCATTGAAAATGAGTAAGTATCTTGCTGCATTATAATGTACCAGTAAGTAGTGCACCATGCATTAAGTATTTGGACAGAAGAGATTGAGGTTGATCAAGTAGCAACGTAAGATTCACACTCTCTTTCTGGAGTTTCATTTTGACTCTGAAATCTTCCCAGAGTTTCCTGGAAACTCTTTGGTCCATTCCTATTAGAAAGTGGATTTTACAAGTAAAATGTTTCTAAAACCTTTGAATTGGACAGTTGGCCACTGCTCAGTGTGCAACTTACCTCCTCAATGGTGTTAAAAGTTATGCTGGCATGCTACTACTTACAAGACCTTGACTTAAAAAGCCTAATCCTCAACGACATAACGTGGTAAATGAATATTAATTGAGCAAACAAATGACTGTCAACTAAAACATTAGTATTCCTCGACTTTTCTTCCATACTACCAAGTCAGGGGTAGAGAAGAAGGTCACAGGGAAGGGGTGGGAGAAACAGCAACATAAAAACCCCAAGAAAATTAATTGAGTCAGGCTGGTATTTTGCAGAAAATTCCAGTTTTTGCAGACAAAATTCAATGGAACAAATGTTAGTCTCATAAGTGAAAGCATGCGTCAATTTTACCACCATCCAGAGGGTCTTGTTAATGCAATCGACTTCAGATTTCAGGGGGTTTTTGAAGCAGGTTTGTAAATGAAATAACTTAAAAGGAACTTAAAATTGGTCTGACATTGTGGGATTTCAAACATTTGAACATGTCAGTTGCATCCCAGAATATAGAACCTTTTTCACTTCTCATTTAGACTAAGACAAACACTTGTGAAAGTTGGCGCAAAATGAGTTTTACACTAACAAAAAACAAAAAAAAAAACAAAAAAAGAAGAAGGTTTCAACTTCTGTCACTCACTTAATCTATTCCATACAAAAAGCACGAGCAAGTTATTTGTGGGACTTGTTGGTTTTGAAGGAAACCTGTAAGATTTTGTCCCCCAGGCGGTAGCCATTAAGACTTGCTATGGCCATTGCAGCTTCTTCATAGTTTGTCATGGTCACAAAACCAAAACCTTTGCACTTGTTGGTGTTGAAATCTCGAATAACTTTCACATTGGTAACCGCACCAAAGGGGCCAAACATCTGCCAGAGGATTCCCTCATCAGCATCTTGACCAAGGTTGTAGATGAAGATACACCAGCCAGAAGATGCGTTTCCTGGAACATTTACACCAGAAAGCCCACTCATGTGATCTACACCCATAGGAGAGAACCTAGCAAATAAAAAGCACAATATTTCATGTAAAAGTTCAATTCAATTCAGCAAATTCACTCGAATGGGAAGCAACTGAGCATCAATATTCTCTACATGGACATCAAAACCGCCAGAAAGAAACGCTTCCCCCATTCAAATTGACAATCAAAATTGACAGCTGCCAGGAAAAAAAAAAAATGAATCAATGTTAAGTATTCCAACTAGCTTGTTAATAGGGAACTATCCTTAGGAATAGGGAGGCAACAGAAAAGTTGCAAGGCAAGATTAGGTGCTCGCTTTCACAGAGTACCTGAAACTCAGCCAGGCTAAGAAGAGCACTCCATGGAATCGGTGCAGAATTGCTTGAGTGCAGGTATCAGGCAACACCTTCCCAGAGGCCCCAGCCTGCTACAATCCACCCACCACTTACTTTCCTCAAGGAGTCTGCATCCCATCACCCTCCTTTTCTCACCTCTAAAATACGTTGGGAAGTCATAAGCCAAAAGGTTTTGTGGGGTTTGCTGGGGCAGGGCAGGGAGGGGATTCTTTGGGTTTAGGAGCAGAGATTGTGTGTTTCTCAAATTAAATTTCTTATTTTGTGGAACAGAAGCAAACACCCTCCATAGAAGCAGGTTACTCAATGAGCCCCAGCTATTGGGCAGCTAAGGAAATATTAGCACTTCCTCAGCCAGCTCTCAGTGGCTATGATGTCCCATATTCTGAGCTATGGAATTCAAATCTCAGGTTTTTAATCCTGAATACACAGTTCTGAAGATATTCTAACTGCAGGAGCTTCTAAACAAACCAGCAAACCATATTGAAGTCACAGTTTTACAACTCCAGGATGCATGTATGGTTGTCTTAGTAATTTTACACCAACTTCATCCTAGGAAAACTTCTCTGGCTTTACTGAAGTGGGTTTTAAGTCACCAACAAACCCTTCTTAAACCTGCCTCCCGCATTGTACCCCAGAAGTATTTATGCATAACAAATAGCAAAACCCCTTCTCCTCTTTATATCTTGCTTTGTATTATTTTCTTTTCTCCTATAACCCAGATCTCTAACTCCCCTTTATTCTATTTCTGGTCTCCACTCTAGTAATTCAAAGCTTCAGAGTATTTTAAGGCAGTATTATGGCTGCAAGCTAAGCACTCAAAGGTCAGGAAATGTGAAAGTTAAGGTTAAAACCTCAATTTTATGAAACTGAGCTTATGTATTATTTAAAAAATGTGAGGACATGTGATTGTAGAAATATAATTATACTATACCAGGGGTTCCCAAACTGTGGTGTACCACTGGTGATATGCAAACCACTTAAAAGTGGTACACGTGCTGCTCTCTGCCAAGAACATGGGGGTGGCAGTTCCTGATTCTCTGCTGACCTGGAGGAAACAGGGAATGGATGTCTGGGCAGTGAACACTGCATTAAGTGCCAAACACTTTCCCACTGACTTTTTCTTGCCCTGTACCAAGAGAGGAGCTGCTGCTGTCTTTAGACAGAAGGGAGGGCTCAAGACAGTGCGCATCAGAAAGAAGGGAAGCAGAGCTGCAGCAGCCCACCCATGCCCACAGGGAAGTCAGCTCGTGTTCAGTGTGGCACTTTGGTTGATGCACTCATACAAGAGAACCACGCAGTCACCATCTCCCCTGGCCCAGGCTGTCTGGTACTCAAAGACAGCTCATTTCCTTGGACACCTGAGCTATGAGATGCTCCTATACCAGAGCAGAGGGAGTTTCAGTGGTGCAGATCCCTTCCCCACCTGGCTCAGTCTGGCTGCAGCCCCGCTGGCTACCTGCTGCTTGTGTTTCTAAGCTCAGTGTGGCCACACCTGAGCTCATGCTGCACATACTCACTGATGCTCACACTGTTGACCAGCCCCAAGGAAATCCAAGTTTGGGAATCCTTGTACTACAGTCAAAATTGAAAAAGCAGTTAAGAGTATCAGCAGGTGAATGACACACGCTAGTCCACATGATCTGATGAGTAGGTGACAGATCTACTGCTTAGTTTTCTTTCATAGGAAACTGTTTCTGTGTTTGCACGCTCTATACGCTTACTTTTTTGGACAGACCTTCAGCTTTGTAGCTTGTTCCCATTTGAGAAATGAGAGGGTGGGATGTAGTTCCCTTAATATCTGGGAAGTTTCTGTCTCAACAGATCACCAGCCTGAGGTTCCTGCTTCCATGTGCGGGGAGTAGAAAATCACTAAGCTCAGAATTGCACAATGTTGGTTCCAGCAGTCAGTGTAGCTCTGAACCTGCTTTCTGTAAAGCCTCAGGCTCTGCCCACAAGCCCAGATCACTAGGACATCAAGGACTGGAACCACTTGCAGAACAGCAGCAGGAGGACAATGAATCCAAATGCATACTACAGGAAAAATAATATAACAGCACAGAGCTGTGGTGAAGGGAAAAGCGCAGGACTTCAAGGGCCTTTGGCCAGCATTCTCCAGCTTTAGAAGCCAAACTCCTTCATTTCATCAGAGTTCAATACCTATAAAACTGTTATTTTGTTTAAGCTCTCACCCCCAATGGTTCCTCTCTTCTCCAAACTCCATCCCACACCACAGTGTCACTCCTTTGGGACGGAAGAGGAGAGCATGTCAGACCGTGGCCCAGGCCAGGCCAGCACTTTGGTGGGATGAGGCATTAAGACCAGTTCCTGATGTGAGCCACAAATACCACAGGAACTACAAAGGATTAGCAGAACATTAAACAAAGGGTTTGAGTGATATCTGTAGGAAATTAATAATTATAAATTAGATATACCAACAGCTTAATCCTGGATTTACAGGGATTAGGATGGAATGGGATGAAGTGTAATCAAAATGTCAGTATAAGAATTCAACTTCTAAGTAGCCAAGCCCACAACTGTAATTTATACAGATCGTGAGCTCTTTGGAAGCAGCTTATCCTTCCATCATGTTTTGTTCACTACACAAAACCAAGACTCAGTCCAAACTAAGGTTCCTAAGGTTTACCACAGTTTGACCTTCAGCGTTCTTTAAGGAACGGTCATTAGAAGAACTTGCTGTTCACACCAAGGATGGGAAGTAAAATAAGAAGAGCTTGTGGGATGGTGCCTGTGTGTACTTGTAAGAACGTGGCTGCTGCTCTACTACTGCCTCTGCCAATCTGTAGTACCTCAGAAACTTGAGCTTTTTTTCAGTCAGCAAGCAGAAGGTGGCCAAAATGCATTGACAAATGAGCTCTGGGCTCAGACAACCCAAGTGGGCAGTTACCACAGATCAGGGATGGAACAGAGAGACAGAAGGTCTTCTCGCTCATCAACACTTGTGAGAATCCATGCCTGCAGAAATGTAGGAAATGCACACAAATAACAACACTGCTCTTACAGACATCGTAAATGAAATGGGCATTAAAATTTAGCTTCTCCTGAGGATATTAACACATGAATCATTTTTACTGTTTCTCAGTGATGAGGACAGAATTAAGGTTATTTGGTACCTTATTTATTGATGCAAATGTTATTTGTACTGCTTACTCTGATGCCTCTTAACGCTGTTGTAAATTTTAAGTGGAAGAAGGATGATGAAAATGTCCGATTACATTAAGAATGAAAACATGAGACATAAAGCCTCAAAATCTTACCAGGACCAGGACACAACAGAGCCCTGGCTGACACAAGACACAGTTCACCTAACTGCAACAACACAGAATTGCATTCCTTGCCTCATCTGGGTGCAGAGATCTGGATGACTGCTTCATGGAAATGAGATTTGAGGAGCTGCCTGCATTCAACTTGCCTGGGTCACAGTCACAACCAATGACTGAGGTTGACAGGGACCTTTGGAAATTTCTAGAACACCTCCCTGCTCCAAGTAGAGGCACCTTGAGCAGGTTGCTGAGGTCTGTTCCAGCCAGGTTTTGAGCATCTCCAAGAATGGGCACTCCACAGTCTTTTTGGGCAACCTGTTCAATCAGCCTTAGTGGAAAACAACAGATGACAATGATTCTCATTGGAGACACATCACACTGAGCTGTTCTTAAAATACTAAAGCATTATAGGAAGGTCGCTAGAACAACAGTGCTGTAAAAAGCTATTTCAGTTTTTAGTCCAGTTTTACTGAGCTGACTGGAGGAGAAAAAGAGAGAAAAGTAAGTTCTCCACAGAGAAACCCCACCCTAAGAAACACGAATACATAACAAAGCCAAGACAATACGTATATGTAATGCATTTTCCAGTGCACTGTCCCACTATCACCACCCTCCTCTAAGCAACTAAAGCAATTCAAATTCAAGCAGTTCATATTCCAAGCAGTTCTCAAAGACAAAACACACCATATCTCCCACAGCCCTGGGAGCAGGCAGGGTGTTGTAATTACTCAATGATCTTACCAAACTTCTGAGGACTCAAGGACAGAACACTGTCCAGCTCAAGATGTACGCAGAAATCCTACGGCATCTCTCCATCAGGAATAAGGTTTTCCTATTTTCTATGACACCCCTCTGCTGGAACCAATGGGTCAGAGCTTGAATTATATCAGTATTCACCTAGATGGACTACAGTCTGGGGATCTGTTGAGACAAGCACCTAACAACACCCATCTGGAATCTGCTGCTTCCTGTACTTCACTACACGCTCAACTGCAGAAACAGCCACCGTAGGGTTTGTCCCTTGATATAATTAACTTAAATATGAATTTTACAAGTAAGATTTTTACTTTCATCATACTCTAATTCAACAGTTTTATTTACAGAACACTGCAGGACACAGAGTGCACTCCGTATTCATTCACACACAATGAGATCACTGCAGAGCTTCCCAAACGGACACGGGAATAGCAGCATAGCCTTAAATGCATTATTCTTCCTAACCTACCTGAATCTTTGCGCCTGGTGATGCACCGGCCCTCCGAACCTTCTAGCTGGTGAATGACACAGCTGGGATAACAGAGCCACATTTTTGTTCTGGTTAGGATTGGCTGCAAACTTCACTGTAATGGGTTCGGAGGAACCTGGGGGTTTGTGACCATTGAAATTTGTAATTGCCTCTTCTGCTTCTGACCTTTTGTCAAACCGGATAAATGCGACCCCTCTGGACAAACCTTTTAACCAAACCAATAAAAAAAAAAAAAACAATAAATAAATCAAAGGGAAGTTCAGAATAAACTCAAAATAACTCTGAAAGCAAAAGAAAACCAAAGCTGTTAAGTATTTCTGTGGGCACGGCTTGCAAGTTCTCTACAGTTACTGATGGTTCTTCAGCAGCTGGAGAATAAAGTACAAAATTAAGGAATGAAAGACAAATGAATACATTTGTTCAAGGCCAGGTTGGATGGGGCTTGGTGCAAGCTGCTTTAGTGGAAGATGTCCCTGTCCATGGCAGGGGTTGGAGCTGGAGGAGCTTTAAGGTCCTTGCCATCCAACCCAAGTTCAGGTTTCTATGATCTGCCCCACCACTGAATGGAACAGAACACCAGCATCACCCAGAAGTCAGCAAGGACTATCCCAGAGCCCAGCATACTGGTACTTCCTCTCAACTTCCACGTTGCTCATCTTAGTGGTGCTCACTTGGATCTATCATAGCCTTCATTTAAAATATAAGTGTTGTAGAAAGCACATTTTTAAGCAGATTAATTCTCCAAAGCTGGAGAACAGCCTCTGCTGAGCAGCTATGTCTGGAAGCACAACAGAACACAGTTTCTCCTAACTGGGACTAGCTCAAGATATGAAATGCAGGTTTTCAAGCCAATGCTTGGCTACAGTCTGAGGGAAAGGAAACCTATGCTAGGCTTCCATGCAATTTTTTATTGTAAACAGAATCCATCTTCAAACAATAGATTATTAAGGTTATTTAAAAGCAAGCATCATATCCTGAGCTGACACTAATTTAGACAGCATCACGCCTCAGCACACATGATGAAAACACAATTAAAATCCCTCCAGGAATAATAGTATGACTTCTGCCATCTCATTTTATAGCTCTGTCAGACAGACGCAAGTGATCCCGAATCCACTGGCAGCCAGAGAAGGAGGACTCCTTTCTAATGTGTTTTCTGTGCTCTAAGAGTCTTTTTCAGCTGTCATCTAGATAGGCAGTTCCAGAGACAGAGCCACAGAAATATCGAAGGATTTTCCTCAGAGAGTACAGGTTGAAATAATTAGGTAAGAAATTAAAACTCTCTGAAAACACATTATAACATGGAGTCAGGATTAATATTACAAAGGAAATACTTAACTCTGGTCTCTCCTGAGCCGAGTGCTTAACTAAGCCACTGCTCCCTTCTCTTTCTCATGATATTTAATACACAAAATCCATGCAGCAAGCTCAAGAAGGAAGGACTAAGTGTATGGTTGGCAGTAACCACAGAGGGCTGTGAGACACCTCAGATGTTTTAGAAGATGAGAAAATTATCTGAGCGAGTTCCAGGTTGGTACAAGAGACAAAACACACTGCTTTGCTTCTTAATATAGAACTATGGCCTGGAATTTACCTGTGGGTAATAGTTGTGTATGTGTGAAGTAAAGGTAACATTAGTACTCCAGATTAGAGATACTGCCCAGAAGTACAGTGCACTACAGTAACAGCAAGAGAGGAGATCTGGCAAATCAGCCTGGTAAAACTGACAATAAGGGCATGAAATATGGTATGATTTAGATTACAAACTAGCAGACGAGGCAGCAGAAGTCTTTCTGTGCTTTAAAAACACCCCTGGAAAAGGATATGCCATGAAAACAGTATCACTGATTGACACTAGATGTCATGGTAGGTTCGTAGAAGCCTAATTTAGTTTAGGATCTGCCAGAAAACGTGCTATACACAACAAGCAATGCAAAAGAACTCACCTGTGGTTTGATCCACAAGCACACGGGAGTTGATGATGCGGCCAAAACGTGAAAACATATCTTCTACATCTTTCTGTGTCATTGACCGTGGTAGCCCACTAATATATAAATTAGCATCCTTGATAACTTCAGAACTTGGACGAGCATAGGAAACCTTTGAAAAGGAAAAAAAGAAGGCTGTTCAGGAAAACGTAACTCTTCGGCAGAAGCTCTTCCCAGTGACGGTGCTGAGGCGCTGGCACAGGGTGCCCAGAGAAGCTGTGGCTGCCCCATCCCTGGCAGTGTTCAAGGCCAGGT
>WYDI02039722.1:0-40531 GCA_009867235.2 Psittacus erithacus
AGTTCAGGTTAGATATAAGGAAGAAGTTCTTTACTGTGAGGGTGGTGAGGCACTGGAATGGGTTGCCCAAGGAAGTTTTGAATGCTCCATCCCTGGCAGCACTCAAAGACAGGCTGGACAGAACCTTGGGTGACATAGTCTAGTGTGAGATGTCCCTGCCCATGGCAGGGGGGTTGGAACTAGAGGATCTTAAGGTCCTTTCCAGATGTAACCATTCTATGATTCTAGGATTCTATGACATGAGTTCAGGAGTTATACTTTCCTCTTTATTTCAGTATATTGTGTTTTCCATGCATAGCTTTGTAACAAGGGGAAAACAGGAAATATTTGTATTTACTGTATTTACTGTTAAAATAAGAGGACATCATTGTTTTATACACACCACACTTAATCTTTAAAAGGAAAAATGTAAGTACTTCAAATTAGCAAACAACATGGCTTAGTTAAGGCAATGGTGAATTTTGAGAAGAGTATAACGTGAGTTTTTTAATTCATTACTGCAAAAAGCTGGCATTAAAGAAATCACATGCATTTTAATAAGACTTTTTACTCAATACTTAAATGGCAAGTTAGATATTTCAGCATTTTAGAAAAGTCTGCAACACTAGGTTTCAGAGGCAAGTGGTATCTCTTGGCAACTGCAACAGGTATAAAGAGAAAGACATTTCACATGTTATTCTGGAATCTTAGTGAATAATTTGCAAGTGTACAATAAGTTTAAAAGAGTTTACATTTTATTTCTTTAAAACATAGGAAATTGATTTCTTCTGGTACTGAAATCAATAAAACACAACCAAATAAATTATGAGCTCTTTTGGGAAAAGAAGAATATAGCTGCTACGTTGCAAGACAATTTGACTTCATTATCAAGTAATATACATTTATGGTTTTCTCTAGTGTATTCTCCACTTTCCTATAAGCAAACTTTACAGTCTATTTAATAAGAACCTGTAAAGACTTTATTTGAATGAGAAGGATTTCTATTAAAAAACAGAAATAAAACATCTTAAAATGAAAACAGCTATGTATTTCCTATTATATTCCCAAATTCTGCAGTATCTACTGTCATTTTATGATTTGCACGATTTCTGAGAATTGCAATCCACACTGAAATTAATGCTTAATTTTGACACTAAATGACACAGAATGGGAACAATGATAAAAGAACCAGTAGTAGTAACTTACTTTTTGTAACAACTCCTTCAAGGCGAATTATATTTGGGTGATCGAATTGTCCCATGATACTAGCCTCTCTCAGGAAATCTCTTCTCTGCCTGTCCACATAGCCACCTTTTAGAGTTTTAATTGCAACAGGTATCTCTCTTTTTCCCGGTGTCTTCAAACGTCCGCTGCACACTTCTCCAAACTCACCTTAAATAGATGAAATATTTGTTAGATCATTCACAGTGCCTGAAGAACTGCAGCACAGTTTGTACTGCCTAAGTTATACACCCTGTTTTTCAAAATAACCTTCAGTAGCCGTCTTTAAAGTTGTCTTTTTTTATGAGTTCAGGGTTATTTGTGGTTGTCAGTGAAACAAGAATGCAAAAATAATCAAGAAATACATATCCCATAGATGCAGAGAAATAATGGATGGGATGTTCAAGTTCCCAAGTTTCATCATATCCCAGAAAAGCAAAATATTCAGCATTAATTCACAACAAATAATCACCTTTCCTTTGTGCCACACCATGAGATGACAGGGACTTGTACTTTCACTGCAGTAATGGTCCCAAACTATCTGCCCTCCACAGTGTTCATCTTGCTTTACTGACACTTTGAGACTGAAACTATGATATCAATGTGTCTGTGACATAACTCAGCATGCTATGAGGAAGGAAGGTAATGACACTTAGATTTTCATTCTAATGAAGACAAAATATCTATCTCCAAAAAATCCTATTGAAAGCAATATCTATCTATAGGGGTGCCATGCACTAAGGCCTATATGAAAAAAAATGCCATGAGAATATCAGAATAGCTGACTATCCCCCAATTTCAGAAAGCATGTAAAAGTACTTGAAGTATTATGCCACAGAAAAGCAGTCGCACATTGTTTATTTAAATGGATTTACACACCTACTTGAAATTAATTACGTATTTCACTGTTCAGACAGTCAAGGGCCAACAGTTTCAGCAAATCAGGATTGAGCTGCATACGAGAGGAACCTCAAAGCTTGCTTCATCTGATGTTTTCCTGTGTATGTTAGCGCCTTTGAAGAATGCATGTCTCCTCTCATTCCCTTTACAGATTTACTAATTAAGTTTGTCTGGAATGTTCCTTAGATCTTGAATCCAGTCAAAAGTTATTTAAAGCCCCTAGCAGATACATTCTGGATGCCTGCAGGGCAGTTTTCAGTGGGTCATAATTCAGTAAATACAAAACAATGTTCACAAAAATATTTAAAAGCAAGTCTCAGTGCAGGGTACTCCTATAGCAAAACTAAATTTTGTACCCATCATTTTGAAATCAGGACTGTTGAAAATAAACAAAAAAAAAGTCATAAACATATTTAACTGGAGGAAATAATTTATTACTCCCTCCATTCCACGCTGTTTGGAGTAGTTTTCCTTAGACTTTAAGGACAGAACAAAAGAAAACAAAATGAGAGAACTCTATCCTGTAACAGTATGAGTTCAGATATGAATCTAGAAGAGAGGCCTTAAAGGCAGAAGCTTCACTTCAGAAAATTATAACTCCCTGATGTTACAGGATTAGAATGGATATTGTTATACAGCTTTTACTTTATTAGGTTCTGTTGCTTCCACTAAAACAAAATAAGGTTTTATTAGCCAGTAAGATCCAGGAAGAGCGGAGGGATTAAAAAACCAATTTCATAGCTTGTCTTTCACTTCAAAACACAGACATCATCAAGTGCAAGAGTACAATTAACAGATGTTGAACATAACCCCTGAATAAATTAGCAGCTTCTTAAGCAGCTAACATAAGCCAAGTGTTCTAGGGTTCTTTCTAACACCCCTCTCCCCCATTTGTTTTATTTCAACTTAATTTGAAGAAACAAATCAAAGCATGTTCTTCCCTGAAAACGTGTGTATATGTGTGAAAATATATGTCATTAGACTAATGCTTTGGGAATCTTTTGACAAAAAGGATATTTTGATAAGGCTTTTCCTGCAGATTTTGCCCATTTAGCTCTAAGAAGGCTCTCCTTGAAAGTCTGTTTGCCTGACTGCTGCCACTGAAAACGCAGTAGCTAATTTGGACTTTCCAAAGTCCTACCATAAAGTCATGAAATGTGAATGTTTTGAAAGAGACATGGTATATCAATCCTCTATTCTGTGACACATGGAGCAGTGCTAGAAGGAATCTCTAAAGCCATGACCTCTGGCTTTTCAAACTCAAATACCTGAAATGAGAAAAATTCCAATTTCTTTCTCTTTATGTGAAAAGCAAAAATACTAAAGCCTCACTATCCAGATTTTAAAAGAGATTTCATGATCAATAAATTTGCAGCACTGCAAAATCTCTTTTTTGAGAATAATTTGGGAAGCATAGGTTATAGAATAAATTGGTTTGCTAGTTTAAGATTACACAAGAATAGTACAACTTCAGAATTTCATAAATAATGGCATTCATACTTCAGGGACTGTTAAAGGCTGTTCACCAAGTGTTTTGAAATGAATTAAACTGAAGGAGGCAGGTGAAGGACTTACAATCCCAAGATTTATTATCTATACAACATCCAAAGCTGGGGAAGGGAAAACCGCGTCTTCTCCCTGACCTGCTTCTTTCCCCTATTTTGGGTGAATGATTTGTGCAGTTAGAAAGTAATTTCACTACTTTTGGATATTGAGATTGATCAACTGGTGAACATAAAGACTAACTGCAATTTTTTTGTGACATAGTATCAAACAGACAGCAAGTGATCATCAGCTCACAAAATAGACAGTTACTACTTTTGGAAACCTAAGTTATGCGTAATAATTTCTAGTTCTGATTTAGATTAGACGGAGATCAATGATATATTTTTAAGCACTGAATTATTTACACTGAGAGTTTGACAAGATTTCATCACAGAGTATTTTTTTCTGGAGTTTTGTTTAGATAAAGAATTCTGAATGTTTTTAAAGTCAAAGGGGAATGCATTCAACAAAAAGGATTTTTAAAATCTAAGAATCTAAGTCTCATTACTTAAGTTTGACAAGTGTTGACCCTGCAGCAGTAAAGGCTCTGCATGTGTAATAAGTAGAAGCTAAGAGCCAGATGTCAATGAAGTCAACACCTTTCTTTGCTCCAGGGAAAAAGCTGGTGATAACTAGAAAAAAAAGGTAAGAGTTCATTTTCTGTTCATTTTTAATAAAGTGTAAATAATCCCTGGTTTAATGACAGAAACCCCACACATCTTACTGTATGTTATATAAAAAGAAGCTAATTGAGCAGTCTAGAAACTTACCCTGTGCAAATCATGCATCCCTTTTCTCATTCAGTGATAACATATGTGTTATTTAAAGTGAAACAGGAATGTCAGTCACTTAAAATCTGATATGCAGCCTGGTGTTACTACATGGGATCAAAACAAATGTCTTACAACACAGACAGTTGCTGTTGATAGAACTGAAAGGTCACAGCACCAAATACAACTCAATTTATTTTCCCCAGTTTTAGTCATTAGACCTGTGGGAGAACTGGCAGAGGATTTATTCTATAAAGAGAATACAGTTCACTCTGAAAAATCAAAGATTCCCTTGAATTACAACATTTTAACTAAGAAAATAACAGAATAATTATAATTTTTAAGACTTGGCAAAGTACCTCTGAGAATTCCTTCCATGATGAGCTGCTGAAGCCTTAAACCTCTTGATGGGGCAGAAAAAAGTGTCATGGACATGACAAAATCAATTGATACGGTAACATGTCAGTAGGTGCAGCAACCTGAATACGAAGAGTGGCTGAAAGGGACCATCTGAAGAAAATTTACAGCAACGAATAGATGGCAAATTGTGGGATCTTTGTACTGAACCATTGCAGTTCTCATGGAATATTTAATATTAGTGATAAAAATCACAACCAAGAATTCTAACACAAGAATATACAATATCAAGTTGGACAACAGTAAAACTTTGTCATAAGTAGTTGATAAAATAAAAGGGAATCGACTAATCACTGTCACCATTTCAATAGTAACTACTGCTAGGATGTGAACTTCATTAATACTTGTTTATTTGGTTGGTGGTACCATGAAGAACATAAGCAAAGCACTTACAAATAGGTTCTGGTTTGCCTTTGGTATTGTAATCTGCTTGCTATTATAAGTATTTGATCAAACTGCAATTCCCATTTGGTTGCAAACTCCTTCCCCTACTGCCTTTACCTTCCAGTTTGAACCAAGATATCAGCAGAAGTTATTAGAAGACTGCATTGTAATCAGTGAATTGTCAAAAGCTCTTGGACATGACTTTTTCCATTGAAAAAACAAACTGGAAACTGCTTTCTGTAAAAGATCAGTTTCAAAAATTTCTTGGCCAGAAATGCTAGGAAAAAAAAATCCAATATTTGCATTTTCAAAGTGAAAACTTCCAGTACTGAATGGAAACAATTTTTGGTTTGATAACTTAAAGACACAGAAATTCAGAATGAAAATCATTAATCAAAATAAACTGTTCAAACAAAATAAATTTAACAAATGCATCCATTAATTAACTTCCTGAAAGGTTTTAAGGTTGTACTTTGTAGAAAATTCCAGTTTTTGTTTCACTTAGGTGAAAAGTGTAAATATCTTTTAAAAGTAGTTCTCCTGTCAAAAGCAATCCATTTTACATGGAGTTGCAATGTTTAATATAGAATTAGGGAGAAGGTATAAAGAATGTTTTAGGACTGCTGTGAATTATAATGATATGTTACGTCTCCTAGCAGCTATCAAAAACTCTGTGAGAATACGTACTCTCCATGCTTTGGGCATGATATTTAATCTGTATCTTGCCTGTATGGAAATGGGTTTAAAAATCATTGCAGTCAGTTTGCAAGCCCTGCTAGGCAAATATCTTTGAAGAAAGTATATTACCCCAAGTAACTTTAGAAGAGAAAAAATATGAACTGTGTCAAAGCAGGCAAAAATTCACTTCCACACATATAAAAAAAGGGAGAGGGAAGCTGAGTAAAGAATTTTCATAATGGTATTAACTTGAGAATAAGGACACAATTTTCATGTGAACTAAAATCAATAAACTCAATCCTTGTCTGTTGTATTCAGCTGCTTTGAAATCAGTAGTTATACCATAATGCTGAATGTAGTTCAGTATGCTTTATAATCTAAGGCACCAATATCTATCGTACGTCTGAGGAAAAGGAAGGAATAAAAGAAATCAGATAGATAGAATGCTTTTGCAGAAGTCAGCCCACTGGGCTGACTCTCTCAAGCCCTGGGGTTCTCTCAAGCTCATAATTCCTACGGTGCAAAGCGTCAGCTACATGCTATCTAGCTTAAGCAATCAGGTAAACTGAAATACTCTATCAAAATGGACTGCAGCATGAAACAGAATTTTCTCTTTCAGGTTGGTACTTTCTCTCCCCTGTTTGTTAACAGGCCTGGTTTTGTTTCTGTTATGTTATTTGAATGACATTTTCTAGTGCATGAATCCACTTTTTAATGGACTTTTAGCAACACTGGAGACATTTCCATTGCTATCAGTGCAGTAATGTATCATTAAAAAGAGATCTCTACTGAAAAATACCTCACCTTCTAGAGTGACTAAAATAAATCAAAGATAAAAAAGAAGGATCACAGTATATTATGTCTTCTGATAGTAATTCTCCTGACAATACTTGCCAGTATGAGTTCTTTGGTGGGCTCACTATAAGCAAATAAAACCATATTTTTTCCACTGCCCCCCTTCTACAAGATGTAACTGATTATTGCAGTCTGTTGTACTATGAAATGCTTTTTTTCTTGATGACATTAAAGTTAGAGAAAGTAAGTAAGATTAAGAAGAAGCATTTGTATGTTGGCATTTACATAGTATGTAATAAAACAGCATTGTTAAAACTCAAAATGGATAGCTTGAAGATTGGTACTGGAGTATGGAACATACTAATTATTGATACTGAAATAAAATTACAGTGAGGTGAAGACAAAACTTCTATTTATAAGTACCTTTAAGACAGTGATTTACAAAACTCAGTCATTCTTAATATCTTAAGGACACAGAGAAATATCCATATTGTGTAAACTGAAGACAGACAGGTATAAGGTTAATGTTTTTCAAAGGAAGAAATTAAATTTCAGAGCTGGAGATAGAGCTCAGGATTCTGCTTCCATGTTCATCCAAATTTCTGTACAGACCCTTAGCTCTCCCACCCTCACTTTCTGTTGGGGCTGAGAAATGATTCATGCTCCTAAGCCACTGACAGTGTGTGGGTAACAACACAGAGGATATAATGTACCACATGAACTTCAGACCATTCTTGTCAGTCTGTTGTTTTAATTTGTTATAATTGTGTGAAATGTTAGTGAGCCTTCTGAATGACATATTGGTCATAAGCCATGCAGTGAGAACCACTAGTTAGGTAAGTTTGTAAGCCTTTTCTCTTTAAGTTCTCAGTGTGTAAACCACAGAGCAAACAATCCCAAGACCTAGTCAGTAATGAAATACTATCTGCCCTAGACAGTCAGTACAAAAGTTACAAGGAATGGTTTTACAAGACTCTGATCTTCACAAGGATTTAACTTTTGTTGTGGTAACCACAAAGGTGTGTTTTCTGTCACCACTGAGCTGCCACCAGGACTTCTAGTGAAGACTAGAGAGCAGCCATGAGCCTTTATCCCTGCAAAGGCAAAGTGAACGCGTGGGAACACCTGCACAGCACTTTCCTGAATATCAAAACCTAACAACTAAACTAAAGCTAAGCTAAGAAGTTAACACTCAATGCCCATAACCGACATGCCTATAAACAGAGCACATTATCAAAGCATAAGATCCCTATAAACACAAGGGGCATGCCATATCCCTTTATAAAAAAAAAGAAAAGCCAATATACATAAAGGATTAATGAGCTTCTGAAACTTATCTTCAAACAGCAGTGAAATGTCCTACAACCTCAATGGGATATTCTCAACTGATGGTAAACACCCCATGAATGAAAACAGGGTCTAAAATACTTGTTAAATGCAATTCCTCACCGTCCCCACCACACACTCAGAGACAAACAGGATGTGAGAGTAGATCCTGCTGCTATTTTTCTCATTCATCTTGCTTCCCAGCTCCACGTCACCTTTCATACTGTCTACACCTCTCATCAGATGTTCCACTTTTCCCTCTCTGCCAATGATCCTTCTCTGCACAGGTATAGGAAAAGCTACAGGAAAGCCTATCCCAAGCCAGACTCTTCTTTTCCCCTTTGTAGCCGCCCTATTTTTTACTTGAGAATATTTCTTTCTTAGTCTTTTAAATTCTTATCTGCCCCCAGAAACAGATTCTGACAAGAATATGTGACTGCAGCAAATGTTGAATGATGGTGTTTTGAGTACATTTGGAACAAGGCAGAAAACACCCAAAACCAGCAAACCAAACAAACCACCAAACCTAATCCTACCCCCAAAAAGTTGATAAAGCCTTAAAAAAGTGGTAGATCTACTGCTCTGGAGAATCTGCCTCTCCAGAACTCCTTAACTAAGTACACCCACATTTGGAACATTAGCCAAAACCAATACCCATGTACACCACATGAGACTGAACTGCTGCTATCAGAGAAATACTTGCATTATCCTGGTGACAGGAAAAAAGCAGCTTTTCCATGCCTAGACATTTTATAAAGTGGATAAACTTTTACCTGCCCCAATAACTCTCTCAATACGAATTCTTGAAGGATCTATTTCCTTTGCAAACTCATGGACAGCAAGAGATGGGTCTTCATACGTGTCTGGATCAATATATGTTTTGATGCCCGGAAAACGTACTGCAAAAAAGAGAGAACACTTGGAGTCAAGAATTCTTTAACATTCATGCAGTGTAACAATATGGTTTTATCTTTTTTTTTTTGGTTGACTAGACAGTTGAAAGGATTGGAAATAATATATTAAATCTTCCACATTTAAAGCTCCAGAGCTCAACAAGAAGAGGATAATTACCAAAAAATTACTAATGCTCGCTACTGATTTCACAGAAACCAACTGCAGAATGAATAGATTTTCCCTATTTGCTGTCAGCACTAAAGCCTTCAAAGATTGACTGATCACAGACTTGAACATTTCCTCTTATCTTTCAAGTAGCTTTTTGAGATGAGGCTTCTGAGACACTGAAGAGCTGAGTGCTATAACTCCACAGACAGAAGATAAGGCTCTCCCAACCCAACACTAGCAAGCATCAAAAGTACTGGTTGAAATTGTAAGAAAGGTCCTGCTGAGCCCTTCTCAAACCTCCTGAGATGTTCAGGGTGACTGAAAACATGGATACTTCTTCAGGCTTCCTGCAGTGCATTGTTACATCAAGCATCCTTTCAGCCAGTGTTAGTGTAAAGAATGGAGGAAATGCAGGCATTGGGCTCTCTGAATGTTACTTATACCTCTAGTTACCATCATGTTAGCTACATGGGTTCCAGACTTTATCCTGTCCCACAGGAACAATAAGTCAACGGCCTCTAGAAAACTCAGTCTTTGGTATTCAAGTGATAAGACGGTGTCAAATTCTTCTGCTGCTTTGTCACTGTCACAGCTGAACACAAGCATGTCCTGAAGTACAGCATTTCAGCCAGGAAAATGAAGAGGATAATAAAGTTTTCGGAAACTTCTCTAAGAAAAAATAACAACCCAAGCTAAGTTTTAAGGAAAACACTATTTTGGGTAAGAAACTACTGGTTTTGTTGTTGTTGTTGTTGCTGTTGTAAGCATTTCCTTTCCAAATACTATTTAGTATCTTAGTTCGAAGAGGCTCCTTGGCGTCTATGCACTCAGCTCACATCCTTAGAATGCTTCAAGTACAGCTGGTAAAACTGGAAAATGAAGCAAGTCATGAGAGAAAATACGAGCTCTGAGTTGGCCACTTGAAAAGGTGTCTACAGACACACCGAGTGAGGGCTCAAAAATATGCAGAAAAACAGATCATCAAGACTAACAGTGATTATTGCCAAAGCAGTTTATATTCCCCTTTGCTGCTCCTTGGGCAATTTAGGCAATCTGTCCTTTACTTTGAAAACAGTGCTTTCTAATTCACTCCTTTCATTTATGGGTGGATGGCTGAACATTCCTTTTGCCAAACAGGTCCAATTTTTGAGATCCTTTTCTAAGAGGATGGGTCCTGGAGGACTGTGCTATGTTGTTCTCTTCTGATTAGCTGGAACAACCAGAGAGCCAGATGCAAGACGAGAACAATAATATCCCAATCCATTTAGAAGGCTTCAATAATTTCTTGGAGATGGCCATGGCAGTAGTGGGTTGATGCCAGATTGCTCTGGCAGTCTCCAGCATGCCATCATTTTCTGGCATGGCTAATATCCCTTGCGTTCTTGAGTACAGCATGTCCAAGAGCTTAGTTGTTTTGTTGGACTATCTGGATGGGATTTATTTTAAGCTGCTGCTATGTGGTGATTAAGTTCTGGAAAACTTTCAATCCATTAACAGAAGTTGATGTAGATAATGCATGAACTTATCAGCATAAGAGAAGGGGTAAGGCAGCTGGGTCCAGAGAACCTCTTAAAAGCATTAAGTACCTCTCAGCCTTCTTCCTCTTATCGCTTAGTAGCCAAGTCTAAAGCAGCTCATTATCTAATGAGTCTAAATGCATTAGGTGAAGAACACGTTCAGGACACATGAGTGTGACATGGTGTGCAAAAGGCATTTAGATCACTGTCTATAGAGTTCACACACCATACAGAGAGGACACCAGACATCATGGGATGTCATATTATCAGCAAGATCATGGATCCCTTTCTAACTACCTTCAAAGACTTTATTTCCTGAAATCTTCCTGACTCACACCAAGTTCCCAAGGGAGAGAGGAAGGATGAACGGGAGATGGTTTTCCTTCTGCACACAGAAGAAGCATAGGATGTAAAGTGTGGACATGACAAACCTGCAAACAGGAACAGGTGATGCTAACCAGTGCAGGTTTTGCAGAGGAGTTTTTCTTTAAACAGCTTCAGCCAGTCTAGGAGAGCTCACCCTTATACTGATCCCAGCACAGACTGTGAAGCTCCACATATTGTTTTAAGTTGAGATGCTGGATACCAAGTGTGTAGGTAGTCAGCAGTCAAAAATTGCTGCCAGCATGAAGAAGGTAGTTCTTATGGAGGTACTGAGTGCTCAGTGTGAAAGAGGGAGTATTGTTGGCAATACAGACTTAGCTACTGGGGTAAATCACAGTAATTTTTTATCCTTGGTTCTGTGGTGCACATACATGAGTAGAGACTTCCCCCCTTAAGTCTGATGCTGAGATTACTGCAAATGAATGAGAAGCCTCTGGGATGAAGCTGCGTGTCAATATGAAATACACTCATCGTTTACCTTGGCCTGAAAGACACTGAGTGGGGCTTTTCTCAAATTCAGTCATGGCCTCAGAGGCATATATCAAACACTCCAACAGGAAGGTTTTCTCATCTTTCCTTTCTGACCATATTTGGAAACAAATGACAAACAAATCTTCAAGAAAGTGTCCTTTATGGGGAAATGTGCCCTTTTCCTTGACAAAAAAGAGCCACTTAGCTGGATATAATCGCGTCACCTGAAAATAAGACTACTTTGGGTGACTTAGCTTCTGTCTTGCTCATAGTATTTTCAAGGATGTTATAAAAAATGACAAAAATTATAAAAAATTAATAGCTTTTGTATAGTAGCCTTTGAATAAATCAATACTTTAAATAGCTACGCTAACATAAACCAGCAAGACTAGTAATTCAAACTAAGTAGCTAAACTAAACTAAATAAAACCAATGTACTGCCCATGAAAGATTGCCAGGACTTTCACTGTACTCATCAGTGGGCAAGAACATGAGGGAAGATAATCCATGCCACTTTTTATTTCTTGGGTGGCTGGAAAAGTAGATCCCTCATGACAAAGAACTGGATACAAATAAGGCACTAAGTCACCAAGAAGGGATTTTTGAGGCAAAAATTCAATATGCTCCAGAACAGTTGAATATTCAAAGAAATACACCTGAAAAACTGATAAATATTATTAGCAGAATACCAAAAAGCCTTATTAACTAGTGTTACAATTTAGTGAAATTGTTCAAGAGGATGCAGAAATAAAACACCCCTGATGATGCACATAAGAAGGAACTATTCAAATGGTCAGACTAAAACAACAAGGACTGAACATTCCAAATCTAAAACATGATATAGATATTATGCAACATAGTGCTGAACTACTTACAATGTCCAT
The DNA here is from genome assembly GCA_009867235.2 of Psittacus erithacus. Classification (NCBI taxonomy): domain Eukaryota; kingdom Metazoa; phylum Chordata; class Aves; order Psittaciformes; family Psittacidae; genus Psittacus; species Psittacus erithacus. Next base: position 12,334 of record WYDI02039722.1, read on the forward strand.
TCTGCAAATGAGCCCTTCTTTTCTCTTCAGATTTCATTTTGGCCTTTATGTACCACTGGCATCTTTTAAGGAAAACAAGTGAGATTTTAATTAAAATATTTGTCATGCATAAAATAAATACATATTAAGTTTTATCTGCACTTTTATGAAAGCCAAAATCTTTGCATTTGGAATATAAATTTAGTTATGAACCTACACAGAGAAATATGCATGAAGACCTACAAACAGATCAGATACAAATAAATCAAGGTTGAATGATTAGTATGAAAATGACTACTGAGGTTCACGTTTGATGCAATACTTTATTTCCAAGTTTGACTCCTCCAAAGAATCCTTATAATTTAATAAATGAGTACTTCCCTGCATTCTTGTTTGGACACATTGGTTTGTGCTGATTAAACCTTATCCCATTAACTTTCATATCCAGTGGGTCAAAAAAGCTCACATTTTCTTCATAATAGTTTCAATGACTTTACCATTTTTCATGGAAAAAAAGAAAATATTTTTTCACATCAGCACCATTTTTTTTTTCCCGTTATTTTTGTCCCTTAATAGCTCTGTGCAGTCAGAGCCAGTGACTTTTTACTTCTAGTAAGATAGCAGCTAACCTGTAAGATAAACAATACATAGCCTGCTGCATGAATATGATGATTTAGCATATGCCTGTATGATTGCTGCAAATCCTTGGCAAACAACACAAAACTCTAGATATTCATGAATTGTTAGCAACCTTACCTGACAATGCAAGGGTATGCTGGAGAAAGCTGACACATGGCAAGCTTTCAGGTTCCCTGTAATAAAATGTCCCCCAGCCTGAATGCTGCCTACCTGCAGGACTGTTCATGCTGATTTAGAGGGACGCATGCTAGGAGCAACTGCTTCAAGCAAGAAAAAACACAGTATTTGCTCTTGGTCTTAAAGCTCTTTCTCATGCACTGAACAGCCTAAGTAGTACGATTAAGAGTGAAAACTTTTGGTCTAAGAGCTAGGCTAAGGGCTACTGGGGCACTGACCCCAATAGTGAACAGCAGTGTGTGTAGATACGTGGTCTGGTGTACAGATATTCAGTTCCAAGACCAGCTTGTACAAAATTACTGGCCTCTGTGTAATTGCCAGCTTTATAAAATAAAATAAAACTATAATTATATATATTATATCCAGCAAAATACTAACAATGAAGATACTAGAAATATGCGAAAATGCCACTTCACTTCAACAGTTCCTTTAAACATCGAAACAGCACAGGAACACTCGCAAATTCGTTCATTCATTGCTGCAGATGATGATGAACACCTTAAGGGCAGAAACTTCTGAAGCTGTCATGGCCATGTACCCTTACGGACAGAAGCAGCAACCAGTGGAGTCTCAGCTTCTGTGGAAATCTTTAAATCGTACTCTAGCTGCTGAGACCACTAAGCATGCCAATTCCACTTTTGAGACCTGAACAACTGGTCTGTAGAGTGTCAGTGGCCAAGAACACTCAACACAAGCTCTTACATCTAAACTGTCTGTCCAAGGGAACAGCCAAAGAAAGGCTTTAACCCTCCAATCTTCTTAAATAACCATGTGGCCCAAATGTTTGACTACAGAAGCCAGTGAGTAATCACCAGCAGAGGAGTCATCCAGCTCCAGCTCCCCACTCCCTGTTAGTGCTGGATACAGAAAATCAGAGAGGAATAATTTCTGTGATGATAAGAATAAATCACACTGAGCTTTAACATCACATTTCCTGGAATTTAGCCAAGATTCCCCTCTCACTGCATATCCTGTTCCTCAAAGTCTCTGTAGCTTCCATTTTTCTATCAGCAACTGACAGCCATGCTTCCTGCTTGCTCTTGGTGGATAATCACTCAGCAAAGTGCAGAAGCAGGTGCTCATTTAACCCAGCCTCTCCACTATGAATAGACTCATCAGCGGCCCTATGACATGATAGCTTGTCGGATTGTTAATTCTAAACAGAATCCTAAGTGAAGCAGAGCACATCTGTAGGGTACTGCTCCCATTTGTTGTGCAGAAACTTGCCTCCAGTTCTAGAGCAAATTGAGTTTTTATTCAAAATTTTCTTGCTCTGTCTTCTGCGGAATACACTCTTACCACTGCATTTAAGCAGCACTTCAGAATGAATTCATATCTTAATTACTGAAATGGTCCCACTGAGTAAGATGTTAGAAAGCTAAGGGAATCTCTGATATCCTTAACATCAGCAAATAAGAGGAATAAACACTGAAAGAAACCCACTGACATAATTTTTTCCATTCCTCAGTTTAGTGATTTTTTTCCTAAAAGAAGCATTTGAGTTATGTTTCAGGATGCCATGTAAGGATTCCCCCTCAGTTAGGTTCTAAGAAAGTTTGTCTTTGAATAACTCCACGCATACACCCCCTACAGAGCCTACTGCAGGAGCTCTGAGCATGATTCCTCTGCTCAAAAGCTCATAACCTCTACAAAGGATCAGCCTGGTTTTAGGCTTTCTTGATCCATGGCAGGGCTGTGGTGCCACTGATGTCTGACAGAAGAGACAGAGACATAATGCCTTTCCCCTTTCAAATTCTGCTTTGCTTTACTGATTATAAGCAGGTGAAGTCCTGATACCACACAGGAGACACCTGGAGGCTCAATGGAAAAGGAGACAAGACATCATGGAAGCATCTATGCCTATGGTGATCTGAGTTCCAGCAAGGACTGATGACTTCTGCATGTGTTTTTAGCATGTCCAATTAGAATTTGTGAGTTCCCTTAAAACCTTTTGTGTTTAATTGAGCATGGCATTTGACCACTTAAATCAAATGCTTTCTCATCCAGTCTGCATAAGGTCATTATCTGATCCTGATCAACACATCAGCTAAAGAAATCAGCACTTTGCTAAAAGAATTGTAAGTATAAGAACTAGGGTCATTATAAACAATAATCCTTTTCCAGATTGGTGAACTCCTCTGCCAGTGCAACAGTACTGCTGTAAAGCAGATTTAATTGCAATGTCTTTAATCCAAAAGCAGTAATTCAGGACCTCCAGGAAACTATTTTCTGTTCACCAATGATAGCACAGGCAGTAGAATCATTCTAGCACTTTGAAGTGAAGTTTTCCTTAGTTTACTTTCATAATTCCTGTATTTTATCTTAATAGTTGTGAAAATGTGCTTATAAAACACATCTATAATTGTGCAGGTATTGCACTTTTAAATTCTTATTCTGCAGGCAAGAGGTCCAGAAACTTGCTTTAAAAATAGGCAATTTTCTGGTTTCACATAAGTGCTTAGCTCCTCAAACTGACTTTTTATGAAAACAACACTCACAATAGAACTGTGAGCATCGGCAGTGCTGAACCAAGAGGATGTGACCCTGCTATGCCTAACCCTATTTAAACACTGGAAATGTGTAACTATTATTCTTAAATCCTTAGTTTTGGATGACTCTGACCCTGACTAAACAAGAACACTGTGGTGTTATAATTACCTTCCAGTGATCAGGAAGAACAAAGTGAGGATGACCAGCAGAGTGAATCCACCAACAGCAGCAGTGGCAATTACAAGAATCTGTCCTTGCTCCGCAGCCATATCAGAAGCTGAAAGGAAGCACAAAGAGGTTAAATCCACGGTTCTTACAGAGTGGGTGGTAACATTTCACTGGTCAAATGTTGCAATTACCCTGTAATAGTGTCCTTGTTCCTCAGCAAGGACATCAGATGCAAATGTGCAAAAAGCCTCAATCCATGTCCCGGCTACAATGGGGGAAGATCAGGTTTACAGGTTTTTAAAATGAGGAGCTGGCATTATCAGACACTTGCAATTTGCTGAAGTTTGAATATGATGGGATTTTGGACACAAAACTAGACGGTTTTGGGTTGTTTTGGTTTGGTGGATTTTTGGCTTTATCTAGCTTAATCCTGCACCTCATTCAGCACTTTGCCTCATCCAACTGTCTCAGTGAAGTCAGCAGCAGCGCTATGTATGTGACAGATATTAAGCTGGGTTGAGAGGAAAACAAACACACTTAATGTGTAGCCTCACACACTTCTCTGTATGTCTGGCGTTTAGCTTGGTTGTCACAAAATGTGTACAGTTTTTTACCTCTAGCATGCTCTGGTGGCCTATTTTCTTATACCTTGTATTTTTATCTCTGCTTTTTGTAGAACATTTAGGAGTTAAAAAAGATCACCTGAAATTATCTTGTCTCCAGACACTTGCTCTTTTTATTAATTTATTCTGAATAATATTAAATCCTTACACAGACAAAGCACTCATAGTCTGGCTGGTCCTCACTGTCGAAATACTACATGAGCAGAAAAAGAATAAGGCTCAGTTTTTTCTCTATCTCCTGTCTTCTGAATCCAGTTTTATTTCTTTAACTCAGTTGTGTGTGAACATTTTCACCACGAACCATTTACTTAATTCTAACTTTCTGTTTCCACAAGAAACACAACATTGTTCTGACAGGAGAATACATAATTCTATTCAATGACCTCTGACAAGAGTGGTAAATGTAGAAAAGAATAAATTTAGATTTATCAAGAATGAAACTTCTATTATGTAAACTTTAAAACTGTACTATAAGCAAAATCTTCAGCTTTCTTTAGGCACTGGATGATTAAAACTTAGGGAAATCATGTAGAAAGCCCAGAAAGCTCAGCAGGCTATATTCTCTCACTTCGCAGTTGATGAAGTCCAATGCAATGCACACACTGCTGCTCAAAGAAGCCTCATAAAATGAAGAACATTTGGCTTCTAAATAGTATTTGTGAGTGGTTTATAAATTAGCAGTGTAAAGTGTCTGCAACAGTTGTAAAGTAAATAAAACAATAGCAGTTTGTGTCAAATTTTCAGCAAAACCAACTTGTTAATTTTCTGCCATTAGGTTTTTGCCATATAATTTAATCGCAGTACAGGCACAGGCAGTAAATTATAAAGCATTCAGTATATGTGGTCATAAGCTCTCCACAGACAAGTTAAATACATACATCTTCCATAAATGGTGTAGCAAATACTGAATAGCTAATCTCCAAAATGGTATCTGGTGATATTATGGGAGTGGATTCTAGCTCTGCATTGTGTTATGCTTCACAGGGTCAGATTTATTTGGAAAAATGCAACGTAACAAGTATCACGCCGCACAAGTGGCAATGCAAATAATAACAGGCTCTCCAAATCACAGGCTGAATACTATTTTCAGACTAGAGGGGGCTCTGCTAAATGTTGTAAAGATCGCTATAGCCAGGCACAGTTTGAAGCTGTAAATGCAGGAGGAGGTATTATTTTTATTTCTAATAGGAAGATGATGTGTGCAAAAATGGTGAATTCAGCTGGAAAAAAGCAAACCACGAGCTCAGATAAATTAGCTGTGGTCTTCTTCAGCAGGCATTCATTGCCAAGGAGACAACCCAGGGTTTTTCTTCATGAGAATTTAAGGTGCAAATGTAGGGACGGATTGCATAGCCCAAAGTAGCACTCTGCTGCTACCAAGACGAAGAAAGTCACATGCCCTGGATCATTTCTGCTGAATGGAGCTGCTATTTCTTGGTGTTCTAGCTAAACCAGAATGCAATACATCAGTTTAATAGCATATTCTCTATTAAGAACCAGAGTGAAGTACATGAAGGGGAGAAATTCCAGACTTAGTTCTTTCCACCCCTAAGCAATACGATTTTTAGCTGAGATTGCACATACTTAAAAAGTGATCATCCTGTTTCTCTTGTTTGTATTTTACTGAGTTGGCAGAAGGGCCAGAGTCAAATACATTAGGGGGTTATTTTCAGGTAGCCAAAAAACTGTAAGGGGCTCTCAAGCCTGAAACTTCCCAATGAGCTTTATTTACTTGCCCGATAAAAACGTTAAATGACAGACACGTATAACTGGAAAATGTGGATTTGTTAAAACCAGACAAGAGAGGCAGGTAAGGGAAAAGGGTGGAAATACTTATTTTTGCTTGAAATGATCCTTGTAGAAATCAATAAAGGCACAGTGCAGTGAACAGCACATATATAAAGAACGTGTGTATGCGCATACACAGACTCCTCACATGCAGGTAAAAGGTTTCATAAAACACTATTTAGACAGAAGATAGTAATCAGGGACACTCAATAATTAATTTTCTTACAGCATTTTGCCATTCTAAATTAAATTCAGCATGTCCCTCAATCTCTCTGTTCTCATTTCTTCAGTCTTCTCTTCAGCTAAAGGTCAAGTTGTGAACAAGAGCTTTAACATGCACTGTTTCTGCTGTGCATGTTCTTGAACCTTTTTTGTCATTTCCTGCTTTTTCCTGTCTCATTTTTCCTCTCTATCAGCTGTGCGTATTGGTCTATGACCCTGTGTTTTCCCTCAAGACTATTCTTGATTACACAAGACAGAAAAACTGAGTTTAAAACCAATTATGATAGGTTGCAAAGCCATTCAAGTTCTTGCAACCTTATTTTGCCTCTCTGTGTCTATGTATCAGAGTGCTGCATTTAATCATAGATGTACATAACATTTTTCACAGAATCTCGTTAGTTAAACAACAGGACCAGAATTCATATAACTAAAATCAGTATTTTGTTGTCTCTACAGGAATACGTAAACCAACAGCAGTGCTAAAACACTTCTGGGAGCTACGCCTGTCTAACTGGGGTGGCTGTTTTGTCTGGTAGCGTGTTTCATTCTCTCTGCCTGTGTGCTCAGTAAGTTCATTTTGACAAAAACATACCTTAAATTGAGTAGCACAAGACAGTGAAAAGAGGATATTTATTTCTTATCCCAGAAAATTATTAGAGAGTACACTATAAAGTTTGGGTGTCAAAACTCTTTAAACACTTTGTAGCAGCAACTGGTGTGATTAGTCAAAGAGGTGATTTGATTTTAAAATGACCACGCATCATACATGTACTGAGAAATGTATTATCCAGATGAACTCGTCACTCCCGTTACTTTTCATGCTTAGCTCAACACCCAAAATATAACCTCATATACCCAAAATGACATGTAAAGTGTCTAACTGCATTGTTCCAGCTTCCATGCTTAACACTATGCCCAGAAATCCCTTCTACATCCAGCGTGGCACCAGTTCTATCCCCATCTACTCTACACATTCACATCCAATCCCAGTTCCTCTCTGGGTTCTTCACCCATCTGTGGGGAGGAGCTGCACTTTCCCTCCTCTCTGGGCTGAGCACAAACATCTCGAGGCTTCTCCACTTCCTCACTGGGCAGACTGGAAGAAATGGTGCAGACATTTTTGTCAGCGTGAGAGGATGAAAGACAGAATCTTCCAGCTCTGTACTCCTTTCTTTTCTCCAAAATCTTTTAAAAGGTTGTGTATTTGGTATAAAAGGGCTGGAAGCCTTAATGACAGCTCACTTCTATCTCTTAGCTACATCCTTTAGTTATTTCAATTTGACATCTATCAGGCAGCAGACCTTCCAGCAGAGTGAAAGATGAAAAAATGACAGAAAGACAGCTGGACAGATAATGGTGAGCAGCTGTAAGATAGGTAAGTGTGGACTGTGAGAACTGGAGCTCTAATAGACAGGAACTGGATGTCAGATGGATTTACAAGGCATTGCAAACAACAGTGCTTAAGAACAACAGGAAAGAAAAGCACAGAGTCTAATTGGGGTAACCTTTACATTTTTAGGAGTGCAGCAGTTCCCGTGCTCCAGTGAGCTGATGGGCTCCAGTCTAAGAGTGAATGCTTTTGAGCACATACAGTAGAGAAATCAGATAGGCCAAAGCCAGATTTGAAGAACAAATAGCTGCAAATACAAAATACAGTAAGGAAATACTTCAAGATTAAAATGAGACCTTCTGAACTATCCAGTGCTGACTACTATTGAAAGAACAGTAGGATGAGGCAGACATGGGGAGAGATCCCGCAAGACAGTTTCTAAATGTGAGATATGTGCTATGTCATTTGTTTTCAACTGGAAATTTAATTTATTCTTAACACAGCATCAGACATTCTAACAACAACAAAAATCCACTTCACATTGGTAATTCAATGTATTTCTAAAACTCCTAGGGACAGCTTCTACCCTAGGGAGGACCGGAGTTTTTTGTGGTGATTAAAAAAGTTGGTACTACCAATACATAAAAGCAGGAGCTATGAGTGAAGTTATGCTTCAATTTACAGCCACAATAGTGGTACATGTGCATGTACTGGAGTGTATGAAACAGTCAGCTTTGCTAGAAGTATTTTGCCTGTAACACGATGAAACAGGGAGACTGAATAAAATGGCAATAAGGAAAATGGTCAAAAGCAGTGGTTACTATGCTTTGCAAAAGTATTGCAATTCCCAGCAGCAGCCTCAGCTTTTATGCTACATAAGAGATAGTGTTTCAGCCAGTAAACTGGAGAAGGCAGGACAGCACTGTCCTGCCAGGAACAGTAAGTTTTAGGATATTAGTGTACACATAGCACAGTTCATGAGACATTGATTTTTACAACTTGACTATCACTTTAAAGAAAAATTCTAACTTTGGATCACTTGCTTTACCTCTATTTATTAACAAATCATGTCAATGTTCAAGCAGCGTAAATGGAATAACCTTGGAGGTTCATCTTGTCCTGGAATTCTTCTCTAGATGCTAGGACTATAACATGTACAATTGGTAGAGAGTTGAAGGATGTTACAAGCTACTGCGCCTGAGAAGGATTTTTATCAAACACGTGACTTTTTTGTAACTTTTGAGACTGTCGGTTGATAAATTTTCAGTGGTCAACACAGCCTTTTAAAAGACTGCATTCTTCCCAGCCCTCTCATGAGAACCTTAACTTTATATAAAATCAGTTTAGCTGATGTAAATGAATTAAAATCTGGCTAACTGAAAGACCACAAACAGCAATTGCAAATGTGGAATTTTCACCAAGTAACTTGTTTCTAATGGGTAGGGATGGGGGGGAGCTGCGATAGCCTGCCTTGGTCTAATGTTATTTGGTATCTTTCAGAATAACTGAGAATATGTATTAAAAAATCAGAAAAATTTCAACTGAGCTGCATATGCCAGAGTCGTACATGATGAAGATGATAGATTCCTACACGGATTGACTTGTAAGACAGATGCATGCCAGCAAGGGCAAATTAACATTCACATGTACTGATGTAACTATGCAGTCCACGTCTCAACACATCCCTCCCCAATTCTTCCATGTAGGTCAGTATCTTAGAATACAATGGTATTGATAAAAACATTGCTAAGCTCTAGTTATTCAGCTGTGTAAGACAATGCTCTAGTTCAGGCAGCAAATGCTTAAACATGTAAGTAAAAGAAAACTGAATTATAAGAAGGTAAGTAGCGTTGGGTCAGTTTAGGGCATCATAAACAGATTTAGTTTTCCAGTTAAACTCAGTATCAGGTTCAGCTCTGGTGTTATTTTTATCCTCAAAAAAGACAGTAGAATTTTGGACAGCTACAAAATGATCAATGTTTGGAAGACAGGTTGGCATTTTTTTTAGACTGAGAGAGAGAGTGTTTATATAACTTAGGGGAACTTTAAAATGTCATGAACACATTTAGATGAGAAGGAGATTTCTGATAGTAACTTTTTAATTAGGCAAAAATGCATCACAAGGTACAAGATAAACAAAATTCAGGCTAGAAATAAGGTGAAAATTTTTGATTATGAGGCTTAAGCACTGGCACTATCTATCTACCTATAGATACATTGAGCTCCCCATTACTGGGAGACTATTTGTATATGGTAGATGTTGCTTTTCAATCTTTTGTCATTAGCTATCTGAAAAAGTTACAGAGGTACAGACATTTGGCCCGTGTTATGAAAGGGGTGCAAACGAACGTTCAAAATCACCTTAATATTGTGTTAAATTTTAGAACAGCCCAATTTTCGAAATATTGCTGTGAGAAAGTGAGATATTTGGAGAGTAACAAGGCGTCATTTGACTGGTCACTGAGTGCTGCTTCCACCTGAAATAAGTAGCACTTACCAGCAGGCACTTTGCTATTTTTTCCCCCTTTGTAATCTAAAGCAGTACTGTATAAATATTTGGATAAGACCACAGTCATTTGAACTATCATTTAATTAAATTGTAGTCTTTATCCAGCCCCAGGTACCATTTCAAAATGCAGCAGTTTCTCTTAGCCTCCATTTCAATTGATCATAAACAAAACTTCTGTCTACATTTCCTTTCAATCACATGATTTATAACAAGTCAGGCACAAGCTTAAGCAACAGATGTTGGTAAACAGCAAATATACAATATGTATTTATGTTTCCCTATCAAGATTCGTACTGAGTGCTTAGAAATAATAGAAGTATTAAATGTTTAAGAGTGTTGTGAGCTCTATCTCACCATGCAGCCCAAGAGCCTGCTGCATTAATGCAATCGAGAAGGAGATGTGGGGTTGGCAAGGAGACGGTGGAATCTCACTCCCAGGAAATATTTCTATTAGCACTGCCAATGAAAGAAATGTCACTGGAACCACAGTCTTCCGGATTTAAATTGGTAACTCACATTTTACAAACATAGGCTCATAGAGGTTTAAGTACCCTTTACTTTTGACTAGTTATGTGCCTAGTGCAACAGAAGATGCAGACAAGATCTACTGGAATTCTTAAAAGCACCCAAATGCTCAATTCCTATTCAAACCAACTAGCTTCAGTACCCAGAAAATTTTAAAGTGTACAATTAAACACTAAGTGCTTGGAAATCTATCCCTCAAACGTTTTTGAAATAGAAGTTAAGAAGCAATGAAAACAGAATACAAACTCATGGGTGCTCTTGGAAACAGACAGTTCTAAGTCCGTATGTTAGCTTAAGCAACTTGAGTTCTAAAACACTAATGAAAAACATGATATAAGAAATTGTTCAATTAAAGTAGTTTCATTAATGGGTCCTTCACTGTGATATCTACTACACTGATTTTATCTCAGATGCTTGTAGATACCTTGTTTGCAGTTTCTTTGAACATGGAAGGCAATACATGATGAATATAATAAAATTGTTCAGAGCATGAACATAATCCACAGTATCAAGCCTTTTTGATGACTATGTAGGAATATGTAGGCCTTTTGCTTTTTACTGGTAAATTTAGTAGGCTTATTGATTGATGGGAATGCATATAATTTTTTTTTTTTTTTTTTTGGTTTAAATTTGTAGATTCTGGGAGCACTAACAACCACATTAAAAAGACTTCATTGCTGTGTTCTGGGAGCCTGCATGAAGCTGCTAGACTTACACAAAGTCTGACTAAGGGTGCTTCTAGATGTCAAAAGGAAGGCCTTCTTTAAGCAACAGAATCACAGAATATCTCGAGCTGGAAGGGACCCATAAGGAAATCTGGCAGAAAAAAAGATTCCTTCAGCTGCTGTGTTGGGCTAGAATGCCTATTGTTAGGAATTGTGAGGCTGAAGCCTACTTGTTTTTGTCATAGAGTAGTAGTCATTTTGTGATAAGCAAATGGTATAGATCCAGCCATTAGAACTCCCAAATGTCTCAATGTTTTAGTAACAGATGCTACTCCTATTGTATTTGATTTTTTTCCTTTCAGTGAAACTTACTTTCATCTCCAGTTTCAAATTCAAACTTCTGGCTATAGCCGCTGTATCCTGCTGCCGTCCTGACTCTGATATGAAATATATACTTGGTGGCTGGCTTGAGACCTGTGATGATAACACTTGGAGCCTTGGACCTTGTGGAGGAATAGCTGAGCTGCTCATGCTCCTGAGGGACAAAAGAGGGGAGAAATGATATCAAGTTGAGTTGTACAAATTTTGCAAAAATGATATAACATAAGCTCCATATTCTTCTCATGAATGTATAATGTGTTTATAAAAGGAGGTGTAGGTATGGATTTCTGTACTTTGATTTTGTGCTATAGTCATAATGCATGATATGGCCTTGACTTAGATTTCATCTTTTTGTCTTTGATCTTGCATATAAACATCACATCACATCTTTGTGACTTGGGTTAGTAATTACACTGTAGTCAAAACAACATGGAATTAGTACAAGACTACATTTAGAGATAATGGCAGCTAGAATGGTAGCTAATTATTTTTGCACAATGGACAAACCGGGAGGTCAGTAAATACTAATAAGCTGTAAAGTAAAGATGTTGGAGTATTCAAATACCCGCTACTCACTTCTACCCGCAGGTAGTGCCAAAATGCCGGCGCTATCCGTGGGTAGACCTGTGGGTAAAAGAAAATAAAAATTAACTTTTTCTTTAAAGTCTGTGAACTTCTAGAATGATTCAACTGCATCGCTGCTGTTGAACTTAATTTCTCTTTCCGTGTAGCTGTAATGTAGTTGTACATGAAATTCCCTTTCACACTCTATAAGGCGAAATGCTCTCTGCAAAAGTGCCCTGTTAATCATCTAGCAGTTGATCCTGGGTATCTGCTGAGAACTTACACAGGAAATTCCTGACTCAGATCACTGAGAATTATGGTGTAGAGATCACTGGGAATCACCACTGCAGACAACTGCTGCAGCATGGAGCCCAGCCGCATCAATTGTGAACAAACTAAGTGCTGCTTTGCTAGACAGGCTGTTGATGATACTTTTACAAGAAGGGGTGACCCAGAAGAGAGAGTTTATTTTCTGTCACTAATTACTGTCACTTGATAAATCAGTAATCTGCAATATTTTATATGGTGCCTTAAAGCTAGCTCCACTTCATTGCAGCAGGATTTGTCTCCAAACTGACAAATGACCAGAAATGTCCTTGGCATATGTGTAACAATCCAACTAGGATATATACATAGGGCACCATATACATTTATTATACCATACTGTAACATTAAGAGTATGTATACATTATTCAAAGGTTGCTTTCAGACCGTTAGAAAAGAAACAATCTGGTTCACAGAAAACACAGAACCAGGAGAAGAACAGGTTTCAGTTAGACTCCATTGGGCTCAACCTCTTCTGAGCAACACACATACATGTTTTTTTCTATAGGTTTTTTTGGACAGACAGCTATTGAGTATAATTTCTTATTGTAGTTGGTCAAAGATAATGAGTGTGACAATGATTGTGATGGTAACATTTAATCAACAAAACGGGTCCTTCCATCTGTGTGGGCAGGCTGTGGCTAACAGCATTTTCCTGAGGGGCTGCCATCTCTGCCTGTCCTGGGAGCACTGGAAGGTATTTTGGTCACCTCCAAGGGTTGCCTGGCTTGCTGCCCTTACCACATGCCTGCAGCTGCCTGCAGGAAGCCCTGAGGGGTCCCATCTCTGTGTTCTCCTGCCTCCCTCCTTCTTTCCTTTCTGCAGCCTCTTATGCCATCCATCACTGTCAAAATGGTGTCTAGGAGTCCACAGTCATAAAAGTAATACTTCTGTCATATGGGAAAGGTGGTAGGATTTGTGACTGTAAGTGAAATGAGGGAAAAGGAACTTGTCACCTTGGTGTATTTGAGAAGAAAAAGCTTCAGAAGCCTGTACCTAAGGAGAAAGGTGCTCAAACTCGAGACAAAATGCTTAATAGCTAGAAACTTCACACTGTTTAATGTGAATGTTTCACACAAAAACATCAGCCTTTCTGGACTGGATTCATACATAAGACAATTCTCCAAAGAGTGGATGTTTTGCCATTACGCCCTTTTCATTACAATTTCAGGATCTGAAGCTACCCAGCAAGCCAAAGCTTTCCACAGAGAGATGTAATTCGAGGTTGATGGGAGTGGCTCTCAAGGTTGGCCCATGATCTTTCCCAGGAAAGCTAAAGATGGTTTTAAGCTAAAACAACACAGTTTTAGGCTGCAGAGAAGTATGGGATGCTTTGTCTTACCCTTGTCACAAATAATATACACTTCTGCATGGAATCTGGGTTCAAAAAGTGAATTGTAAACTGCAGGACTTAGATGTAGTTCATGGATGTTACTGTGTGCTTTCACCAGACTCTGATTTTATGATGTGGCAAGATTTATACACATATCAGATCTCCTGCCATGCACCCTATTTTCCACTGGAAGGAAGCATGATCCTGTGGGCTAGAAGGAGCTACAGTATGCTCTGTGATAGATCTCCAATGTGGACAGTGATGGCACCACAGGAAACATCAAGGGAGTTCATATACAAAGGAGGTACGAGAAATGCTCTGATCCTTCACTTTAGTATCAGAGCAGCATTTGTGATCTTAAGATGGTATAGGACTCACAAGAAGCAGTTTTGAGAACACAGGGGCTGAGGATGTAAACATAAGTTAAAGGGGTCTATCTAATATAATATATCCATATAACTACTAGTCAGATTCTGATAACAGTAACTTCATAAGGCCTCTTCTATAGCTTTCTGCAAATTTATCTTGGTGAAAACCTGTAATTAAAACAGAAATATAATCCAAAAGACAAGTAAAGCCAATATTATTACACAATGCAACAGAAATCCTATGAATAGTTATGCAAGCTAAACAGAATTATATCACAACTTTGAAAAGGCTATCTCTATGGAAATTGTATTTTTCTTATTGTTTGTGTGATTCTTCTTGTCAGTGGATTCAGACTGATTATGAGAGAGACAATGTCCACAAATCTGCGACAGTTTGGTCTATGCATGAACATGAATATCTTTCAGAGTCAAACTCTTCGTTGCAGCCACCTCTGCATGAGTATTTGAATCTGTATGCATCCTAATTTTATACCTGGCTCTATAGTCAAGACATTTTTTTATATCCAAAGAAACAGACAGACTGAATGGAGGTGGCAATGGTGCATATGGTCTAAGAGCAGACAAACTAATTTAATGGAGTAGCAGGATCCGAGTATAAAAAAATAAGGAAAAGCTTTTGCAATGCACCAGAGACTAACTGCATCTGTCCCATCAGCATATGCATATGAAATATTTCCACTGCATGACATCATCAGATTAAATGATAGTTCATCACTCACTGAAATCAACTAAATGAATGTCGTATTCATTCAATATCCAGATGTTACGTTATCATGATGAACATTACAACTTTTTTCATGCTCGAAAGGGGATTCCTTCTGTTGATATTAACACTTGCAAACTAATACATACACCTCCAACTGCCACACTTATGTGAGCGTGCTGCTCTCTGATTTTATTCCCACCTTACTTCAGAGGGAAACAGCACAGAGTTGAAGACTCTGTGCACATAAATGAAATGAAATATTGATAAAGATTAAACAAAATGTGAAGACCTTTTATCAGTTTACACTCATACGGCAATCAGAGAGCTTACATTCTGATGCTACAGGTGAAGAAAAGTATGCATGACTAAAAATGTTCAGTAAAAAAAAAAAAAATAAAAAAAGAAAGAAAAGCTGAAATACAGAATTTTGCTTACAGTGCTCAAATAACCTTTAAAAGATTAACTTTACCAGTAAAGCACTGATAAAAATCCAGACATTTTCAGGCATACAAGATTTGTCACTGTTAATATTTGACTGTGAACGAGAAACATAGATCTAAATGAAATCGCATCAGTTCTTATTTTAGCAACTGCAAGGATAACTGAATATAATTTTCTACCATTTAGAATATATAATAGGAACTCCAGGAACTACCACTCTGTGTCTCGCTTATATTACAAATGACAATCAAGCTGTTCAGTTGAGTCCCATGAGTAACTGAAAAGCCTTCTTAGTGGGGAAGGAGTTTTCAAAGGCTTCTGTCAGCTGAAAAAATACTTACTGTGTACCTACAACTTCCAAGTGTGTATGTACAGAAAGAATCCAAGGAGACAGTATCTGATTTTACTATCAACTGCTTGCAAATACATTTTCTGGTTTATATCCATTGTCCTCCGACATGAAAATTCTGTACTGAAGCCGTAAAATACTGCTTAGCCTTTTCTGAGCATATAGCTTAGCAGAAAAAAGACTAATAGAGATTCAATCTATATACCACAGGGACCAGCTCTTCCTCCTGTGCACTAAAACACAATGTATAACCTGAATAAGTACCACATTAAACTAAAAAAGATTTGGAGGTCCATGATTCAGAAATTACCAATGTTTAAATAAAAGCACCAATTATAAAAAAGACTCTTTTATGAAACCATTTGGTCACATTTTTCCTCTTTCCTTGATACATCAGTTGGAAGGATATACACAATGTGACCAACAGAAGAAGCATCATTATTTAAAGGAATGACCATGATTCTGGAAGCAAGGAATCTTTATTAATCATAGCTCTGGTCTATCGTGAAATGAAATCTCCAACACCTTCCTTACTTTTCTCACAGAATCATCTATGATGGCACTTAATTACCTTCAGAGTCACCTGAACTTTAATGCTGTGATACACATTAGAAAAAGAGAGTAGGTAATTATTAGGTATAATCAATATATGATTAATCAGTTCAAGTAGAATCTATTAAAGACAAATAGCAACTAACTGTGTTTGTACCTACTGTCTCTGTTTTCCAAGGAATACATAGCCCCCCACAGCTCCAATTTACAGAAATTGCCTATATTCCTTTCACAACTAATTTGCCCCCAAAAATTCTCAAAAATTATTTTCTTTCTTTACAATAAGGTATTTCCATAATATGATTTCTGAATGCTGCTGCCCCATGTCATATCTCTCCTCTCATCTCACATAGATTCTTGTACATGAAGTGTAATTACGTTGAAATCAGTAAAATGAAGTACACCTGGGAAACTCAAGTCTGTCTTCCAAAGCCTCTCTCTATATTTACTAATTTTGTGCCTGATTTTCTCTTAGGTGATTATTTTTACCTAGGGTATATCAATTAACATGAATGACAGCAATAATATTTAGCAGATATTAGAGAAAACAGTCATTGGTTCAAAACCATGCTTCTAACATTACTTACTTTCTAATTACAGTATGTTCAACAGCATTATGTAAATTCTCATTGCAACAGAGTGATAAGAAAAATGACAATAATAGAAATAACAGTGGAAGGTACTATTCATATTCTTATGAAAATACTTCCTAAGAATCTTGCAGCTTTCATTTCCAGCTGACCAACAAACTTACAGTAAATTTAGAAAAGTGATTATAAAGAGCTGAGGACCAACAGAAACTAAGATGAAAACTGACAGGAAAAAGTAGGGCCACACAGAAAATTGCTGGTGGCTCTAGTAATTGCTTCAGAGAAGAAACCTGCAGCACTTTGAGGCATCAACCACTTTAGGTTGCAATCTTCTCCCTTCCCTTCTTGACCTCCACTGTGATTAATCTGAGATGCAACAGTTTGGGGACTGCAATACAGCAGCTTTACCTATTTGGCCATTCAATATTTTATATTTTGATTGCCTGTCAGTCACCTCATCACTTTCTCCATATATAAAGTGAAGCTGTCAACAAGAAAAGGGGAAGAACAGATACCCAACCATCAAGAAAACAGGGAAAGGTCAAAACCCAGCCAAACCTCAATTTAATTAGATTATATACCTGGAAAGGCAGAAATGAGTTAATGTGAGGTAAACCGTGAAAAAAACAAAGTTAAATGCAGACTAATGATGACAGGGCGGCTCCAAATGAGTGGTAACATTCTTGCCAGCACAACGAGGTGAGAGGTAGGCAGAGCAAATGCTGTGTGGTTAACACAGCAGGCCAAATGGGAACACCCAAGTGTGAGAGCAGCAGATAGGACTCTGCTGATTGTATTGACAAGGAGATTAAACTGAAAGGAATAAAACCAGGTCTGCACCTTAAGTTGGTAATGGAACAGCGTGCAATTCACAATATAATAAAGGGAGCTGGGGAACATGACTTGGCCTGTCAGATAAGCGTAGATATTAAACTCCATCTTTCTAGCAGCTATAAGCTACTCTGATAAAATTTGTTAATTAAAAATATTTACCAGTGAACACCTCTGCAGAGGATTTCCAGGAGTCCTTCTAACTTAAGCCTATAAAAATGGCAGCCTCTCCACTTGTCCCTGAAGATTTGTCTTATTTTTCACTCATTTCATTTTCCTTTTCCCCTGCACTATCTTTTTTTCAGTTGGAATAAAGCAAGGCACTACTGCAAGCATGAATTAGCCTACTCATGGTAAAAATCAACTCAAGCAGTATTTAAAAGTTTTGCTGGTGTCTTTGGACAGCAAAACACAGTTTCTTCTCAGGCACCTTACACTAAGGTGTATTTCAAAATGAGGTAATAGATCTGCTGACAAATACAACTCATCAAGAAACAGATGCAATCCTGCAAAATGTAAAGATTGAAGCCTTCTGTAATTTTATGTGAAACAAGCCCAAAGAACTATGTACACACAGCCAGTGGGCTAATTCCCAACTCATTCCTTTGGTATATGAGATTCATAGTGCAAATTTCTGAATCAGGTCTTGTACATGCTATTGTAGACACGACTCCGTATGAGCGGTACAGGTTCCTCCTCCCCATACTCACCTTTAACACTCCCCCAGAGCCCAGCAATGTGCACATTAGTGGGTTTCTGAATTAACTAAATTTGCTTCATCATGTTTTACAGCTCAAAGGCTTTCTTCCATGAACTGACTTATTTTTTGATCCAAATTTGCTTGTGACTTCCAAAACCCTGCTAGGTAACAAGTTGAATTACAAAAAATAATAAAAAAAAGTTATTTAATTACAGAAATTATTTATTTTAAAAATACCGTCTGGTTTTGTTTGCTTGTTTTTTGTTGTGAACAATCATGAATATCCATGATTTGTTCAGTCACACTCAGCATATCTCTACATCACAGGAACAGTACTTCCAGTTACAGATGGGAAGTAGGTCACTGGATAATGAAATTTTAAAATTGAAAATGCAAGACCCTGTGGGAAAGATGACAAAAAAGGGACAACTCCTGTGATATAAAAAACCTGCAATGCAAAATCCACAGTTCAAACACCTGGAGGTCTCTTAAGTTGCTGAGACATATGACGGGCAAGCTTCTCATGCCTAACATTACCAGCATACGTAAAATCACAGCCGTACACATGAAACTGCTGCTCCTTCACGGCAGAACCCAAAATTGTGCTTCCCTTATTTCATCTTGAAGAGTGAAGACATTTTTTACATAAGGAAGCATCTTATAACTGAAGTGGAATTTCAATACAAGAGCAATGATCCAATTTTTCACAAGACTTCTACAGTGATGGTGACTTGTTACAATATAATCGGTACAGCACTGAGTCAGGTACACAAAACCCAGCTCTAATGGTGCTGATGACAAAAATTGCCTAATTTACCTAATTTCAACTTTTTTTAAAAATGTATCTCAGCCTTTCAGTGGGTGTTAGGACAGGTACGGTAGCTAGGCTTATTTTAAGATTGGTTAGAACCCAGGCTGAATCTTCTAGATAAATACCTTTCATTCTTAGAAGAGCAGACTAATGTACACATATGTTAGTGGGTATTTCCTAACTGGCAAATAAAGAAAAGATCCTTATTGATATACAACAGTTTGGAAACAAGCCATACTTAGAGCAGAAATATTCATAGTTGTTTACTTGGCTCATAGATACAAATAAGAGAGCCATCAGCTGTGGTTCAGTGATACTAATAAAGCTATCCCTTCAAGTTAGCAAAATATTTTTATACATGGAATCGATTCAGACTGCTATTGTGGATCTGTAACAAATGACTGGTCATTAAGATTAATTTAAATCTACATGAATGTTATATGATAATGTCTTTCACATACTAACTATATAAACAGTTTTTTGAGACACTTCCCTTTTCACAGAAACTCAGTACTTATAGAATAATGTTGACAATATTAATATAGATCTCAACACCACTCAAATCAATTTTGCAGGAAGAATTTTGGCTCTGAAATACAAAGTTTGACACTAACTATAGTTTGACTATAACCACTCCAATACAAATAATAAATGAGAGACAAGAGGGAACCCACTGGTCTACACACAGGGATAATCCATAGAGATTGTGTAGAGTTTTTCATTATGCAAACCTCTTCAGCTATAAATATATCAATACCTATTGAAAAGTCACAGAGATATCACATTCTTTGTGTATTTGTGAGCGTGTGTGTGCATTTTTCTGTGTCTCAGTGCCTGGATTCAGCAAGCATCATTCTTGTAATGTTAACTCCAAAGGGCTGAATTCATCCCTGGCATCATGACTACATAACAAATCCTGACATTACATCAACAATAAATACAGCATATTATTTAAATTTATGTTTTCTTCAAACACCTCAGTGAGTTAATGAGGCGTATAAAGCAAAAATCGAAATATTCTTCCTGTTAGTTTAACATGAATATCAAAGGACAAAGTTAACAATCTAGCAAGTAAACTAAAATGCTGATTTTACACTTTCAAAACTGACAAAACAAGTTTTGCTTCTATATTTGTATCAGGGAAGTGCCCATTTCTAATTTTACTAACTTCAGCAGAAATATTTTTTGAGTTGGTAAAGATGAACCAAAAAAGTCTGATTTTTCTTTTTTTGTATGTTTAATTTCTTAAATTAAACAGACAGGTGACAATACCTTTTTAAAAAGGAAGAGCTGTCTCAGTCATTAAAGAGCTTCCTTAGTGTTAATACATTATGTTACTTCTGGCAGTATATGCAAGAAAACCAGATAGTTTGTGCAAGGTCATTGCAAATACAAGATGCATCAACCTGGTGAAGTTCCTACAGCAACATAAATGTGTTTATGAGCAGCAGGTGAATTCCTGCAAAAGACTAAAGCTATTAACAGCTCAGTAAGGAGTACATAATAATAGGCTGTTAACTCAGTCTCCCTGGCAAGAACATCAAGAAAGGGCACTTTGAAACTATTAATACTAATATATTAAAAAAGAGAATTTTTACATTGTTTCCTTAAATCAACAAAATAAACATTCATTATTTTATTAGGATACAAAACTAACAAGCCTAAGCAGTAGTTGCTGAATAACATACCCTTTCTATGAATTCAAGTTGGCTAATAAATTCATGCACTTAAATGAAAAGCTTCTCTAACGTTCATTGTTCATTCAACAACCACTCAGCCAAACCCACAGTTTTTATTTAATATGTGGTAAAATGTTTATACAAATATTAAAAACGGAAATAGTATGTTCTACTGCATGAGAACAGAACGGGTTTCCTTAAAAGAGCTTCCTCTTTCCCTCTGAATATTTTTTCCTTTCTCTCAGAATGACTGCTTTTGGGACATCACAACTTCATAAAAAAGAAGTTGCTTGTATTATGCAGTCGGTGGCTTTGTATACATTTCTGTGTGGAAAAAAACCCATTAAAAGCGGAAAAGTAACATCAATCTGTCCTTCTGCATGGTTAGTGTGCAGCTGCAATGCAGTCTAAGAAGAAGATTTAAAAAAAAAGGAAAGGTCTCTATTTTCTCCCCCTGGTCCCCCAAAATACATGTCTCTTTACCTACACCTCCCCAGATAATCTCCTGAATGCATGAGGGATTGCAGGAAAAAACTAAGCTAAAATGATACCTCATATTGGAACATTCCTTCACATTTAGATAAGATAAAAAAACCCCTTCTATCTCAAAGTACATATCTTCTTGATTTAACCTGTGAATCCACCTTTATGGCTGCAAAAGAACAATTTATGAACAGTAAGTAGTTTGTGCATTATGAAAACACTATCCTAGCTTCAGTTTTTAAAACAGTTTCGGCTCATAGATGAAGACTTTGGGGAACTTTTAAGCTGGTTTTTATTTTAAGAAGCTCTAAAGGGCTTTCTGACATATTTTACAGAAATGGTGACCTGAACATTATATGTAACTTACAAATAAGGAAATAATTTTTTGCTTAGATGACCATCTTTTGGCAGCCACACTGGTTATATTTAGGTCATTGCTCATGAAACTTACTATTCTTTTTGTAAAAATGTGTTAAAACATTCAACCCCAAAGTTTTGACTCCTGAATGTCTGTTAAGATACTTGAGGGAACTACAAGTCCAGCTCCAGATGTTACTAAAACTTACTGCACCTGAACTCAAAAGTGACTACACCGCAACTAGTTACTAACAGCAATAACAACAGTAAGAACAATAGCAATAAAATGTTTTGAGAGTACATTCTCTATTTTGTTAATTTGGGGTAAAACATATTAAAACTCCTTACCAATTTCTTTTGTGCAACTGATATAGTCTCTATGAAGAGACATTTCTTTTTTTACTATGTTTTTCAAAGTAATCTGAAGTTTGTCCTCTGGAGGTAGCTGGAGCTTATTGCACTATGGAATAGATGCTTTTGATTTTTGACCCTACCTAATCACATGTTCGAGATTAACAGCAGATTCCTGCAGTTAGTATTATTATTGTTGCTGTGTCAGTAATCTATTTTTAAGACTATTTTTCCTGAAGTTCAAATGATTAATGTCTAGAAAAATGTTTAATAATTCCTTTTATTAGGAATCAACCTCTGCCATCAGAGGAGTTAGCTTTCTTAGCTTTCTTTGAAGTACAGAACTAGCTGCGGTTTTTTGTCTTGTAATAGTTTGCATACCTCCTATGCCTATGTCTTTAAAAGAGTTTGAAAACCATTTATTCGAAACCATTAATGCACTTTTACTACATCTGTGCAGCTCTTCTAGCACTTACTGGAATAAGCTTTGTATATGCAATCTTCCTTGGGGAAAACAGTATTGGCTACAGACAAGAACAGAAGATCAGCAGAGACTGAACTATGTTTTTTGTTTAATTAAATCCACTAGGCTTGCTTAAACAACATTATATTTCTCGTTCTGATTTTTTGGTTCAGCAGGAACAACAATAGCAATAGCTCTGTAGGCTACTTTATTATTAAATACAAAGGCTTAGAAGCTATCTCTAAATAATTGACAACAACTATTAGGAGGCTAGCCAAACCAGGCACCTAATGGAGAATGCCTGGCTCAGAACTTCTTTGATAAACCCTTTGCTGCATGCACCTGATATTTAGAGGCCAGATGTCTTTTTCTCCTAATAGTAATTATATCACTGTCATTAATAATGGCTGCTGTAAGGTCCATAGTTTCTTTCCTGCAGGCAAAAATTGTATCTGCTCAGAGTCTCATAATTATTCACTGTCCCTTTCAACAGTTCTGAGAACTATTTTTTTCTCTTTTTAGAATGTAAGGCCTTCACAGTTCTTCCCTTGGGAAACTAGGTTAATAACACCAGAATAGAAAAACTGAGAAGCTTGTTTAACATCACTTAGCATGCTAAAATAAGCCAGGAGATTTCATTTTAATGATTATCTCCCAAAGCACATTTGTAGTGATTATTTTTTAAAAACATTCACCAGACATGGTTCATTTCCCAGGAGCTCTGAATGGACGAGAATGCCAGAAGCACTCCCTGGAGCCCTGGGGCCTCACTGTGACATGCTGATCTGTTCCTGCAGCTATGGACAAATACTAAGGTCAGCTGAATACTACTATCTAGAAGTTCTTATGCATCCAAATTACTTAATGCTCTTGTTTTTATAAGGATATGCTGAAAATGTAATGAAAACATATTACTGCATGAGTACTACATTTCTTGCTCCTACTCCCAGCAGAAACATTCTACTTGTAGGCAGCAGATTGCTACTTACACCTCAAGTAATTTGAATAACTGAAAAAACTTACAGGAGCAGAGTGTTTTGTTTCAAAAGAAAATGATCAGCATGAGGTTAAAAATTGCCCAGCTAATCATTCAATGCTAACAGCATAGCACTCGTGTACTTACTGACTGCTCAGGCAACTAAGTGCTCACATGCTCAATCCCAATTGTTATAAGCCTTTTCCTGTTCCCCAGTCTTGTCACTGATGTTGACTTTAAAATACAGTCAGGAAGCTCGCAAGTTTATCAAGCATACTATGGTAGGTGTAACAACAATAAAAGAATATGCCTGGAGAAAGAGCCAGTGGATGCTAACAATCCAGTCACAGCAATACCAAATGAACTCTGCCTGCTCATGAATAATGTCACACAGTCTGCAGGCTCTCTTCAGCCTCACGTGGATTGGAGATGGTGCATATATTATTCTTCATGATTTAAAAATCTAACACAAAAGCAAAATCTGAACCAAGAAAGTAATAGCTGGTACTTAAGGGAAATAGGGAAGTTGTAACATAGTTGTGCCTGAAAAAATGTACTCTTTCTAACTCAGTTAAATATTATGTAAAATTGTAATAAAAGAAATGGAAAGACTGGAGTGGTTTAGTTGTTTCAAGTAGTTGGGAGGTTGAGGGTCAATGAACCTCACATGTCATATACACCTCACAGAAAGACATAGGGCTATAGAAAAGAAATGAATGATTTTACTTCACCTTTCCAAAATGTCACAGAGAAATTCAGAGGATTGTTCGATCTACATGACGTAGATGGCTTCTTATAAGAAATATCCATATCTTGTCTAATGACTCCTGTTCATAGAGGTTAGATTTCAGTTGATGCTCAAGCAGGGTCAGGTTCTTTCTGAGCAGAACTGAATTAATCTGAGAAGATCATAATGGAGTATCTCCTTAGCTGGAGAAGACACAGGGGAACATCTGTTGTCCTAAAATGGCATAAGTCACATACCTTACACCCGCTGTTCACATGGAGAGAAAAAAAAAGCTGTCATAAAGCAACTTCGGCACGTATGTGAAAATGAGCTTGAAACACTCTGAAGGCTCCCAGGACTGTGCTATTGCTGTGCTAGTCTAATGTGATACTGAGCATAGCACAAAATTATCTGTTCCTCAGAACGTGTGGAAAAAACAAGGAAGGGTATCAGTTCATACGTCTGTACATGCACTGAGTGCCACATCTTTTTGTCATCAAAGTGCAGAGCATGTAATCTGTTGTACATACACACTTCTGTGGCTTTGAAATAATATGGTGCATGCATTTCTAGACAGATATATTTTCTTTATACTACAGGACACTACTCTTGGCAAACTACCCTGAAAGACAATATTACTTTTGTGTTTGTAATTTTCCATATTAATTTTTGTAAAAATAATTCTGTCATTCAAAACATTGTGTGTTGATAGTCCTAAATTCTCACATAATTCCTATTAAGTCATTTACCTCAACATCTAGTCTGTATTTTACTACTCAAATTCAGGATGGCTCATTTTAATTCATATTAATGAATATTCAAAGAAATAGTGATGTTTATTTTAATATTACATTTTAAGAAGGAGCATTGTTTCCTGTATAAGTTAATACAGCTGTAGACTGATAGAAAAATTAACAAGGTCATACTGCTTTCTAATTCTTCAAATCTGATACTTTCCTCTACCTCTCTGCATCATCACTCTTCATTTCTTTTTAAAATCTCCTTGGAAAACTGATTTTCCTTTTGCCTCTACTGCTCAGTTATTTTCTCTATTAATTAACTCAACTCTAAATAATACTGGAATGGAGGAAAAGTCATACCTGACATCCTAACATCCTGTGCACTCACTGCCGTAAGGAGGTTGGTTAAAATTTTTATGTGAAAACTGCCTGTGAGTTGCAAATTGACTCTCAACAAAATGAAGTATTTTGTCAAAAGGATTCGGCTTTAGTGTAAATTTCATCAAAAGACAAGAAAGCAAAGAAACATCAGCCAGCCCCTCCGTCCTACATCCTGCTGCAAAAGATATTCTGTTTGGAGATGTCATTGCAGTGCCTTGGGATAGTACCTGGGTATATCCCATTAAAATCTCTTCTCTATAGACATGCTTTCTCAGATAATTATGTATTATCTAGTGTGTAACAGCAAATATAATCCAGCTGTGTATTTGGGCCATATGGGAGAACAAACTTAATACAGTTGGTGATACATACACAGCTTGGTATGCTTAATACAGCTCTCAGGGAGCATTAATTTTTGATGATTAACTTTCAGGGTTTGGGTGGAAATGGGGAGGAATAAGCGTTTTCAAGTTCAGCTGCATAACCTCAAGTGCAGCTGGTATGGTTTATATACAGTATGTACTCTTTCCTTTTCCTTGAGGGAATCCCTACAGAAGGACTTAAGTGTCATTACAAGGCTGTATCAAGGCCATATCTTATCCCGCTCCTCCATCTGACTTGAATATGTAACATTTTTGGTGAGACATTACTACGTTACAGTGTCCTGGAACCTTTCAATGAATACAAGTTTTGGGCAGTGTCTGAGTAGCTGTTTTAAAGTATAAAAGAAAAGTTGATTACTCTTAGCAATGAAACAGAGGTTATATTGATATCTGGAGTCTGATTTATAAAGGGGAAGACGATAGATGAGGGATTTTTTTCTTTTAAAAGTACTGGCCTATTCGTGGATAGATAACAGACTGCAGATTGTTCATGGACAGATAACAAACTGAAGAATAGGGCAGACATCCTGTATCAACAAAGATACTTTGCAAATATGTGGTATCTATGAAGACTCCAAAGCAGGTCTATGAATAAATACTTTTCAGAGTACATCTCAGTGGTCTAAGGTAAAACATTTAAAGAATTCCTTGTGTTGCTGTAAAGAATCACTTATCATGTAAGGTGACAAATGTTGCTAACTAAATAGTTTTCAGAATGATTCATAATCTACTGGAAATAACATATTTCAGCTACCAGGACTCAACAACATGCAGTATTAATTCAGGCTCATTATATTCTCTCTCTGGTTACATCACGTAACTATTCAAGCAATGGCAAACTTTTTCTCCTTACTGCGACAGAAACTCCCAGCATCTTAGACAATGTCTAGGAACTTTTGTTTCCCTCAAAGGCCTAGGTCAGGTTATATTCACTGCATTTCTGGCTGAAAAGCTGCAGAACAAAGTGATCGCTTGTCAGTCAACCACATAAATAGGCACCAGTGTATTCCTAAATAGGAAATTAAAACTCTGTACAATCCATACAGAATTGGCTCACAATGAAGTTTTGCTATTTTCTCAACATTTAATTTTTAGAGACAGATGGAAAGCCAAACAAGATTTTGCTACGTTATCATTCTGGGTATTTTAAGAATCCCAGAATCATAGAACGGTTTGAGTTGGAAAGGACCTTCACATCATCTAGTTCCAACCCTGCTGCCATAGGCAGGGACACCTCACATTAGACCACGTCACACCAGGCTCAGTCCAACCCGGCCTTAAACACTGCCAAGAATAGAGCATTTACCACTTCTTTGGGCAGCCTGTTCCAGTGCCTCATTACCCTCACAGTAACGAACTTCTTCCTTATATCTAAGCTGAACTGCCCCTCTTTAAGTTTAAAGCCATTATCCCTTGTCCTATCTCTACAGCCCCTGATGAAGAGTCCTTCTCCAGCATCCCTGTAGGATCTCTTCAGATATTCAGATCTGCAAAATACTGAGCAAATATTCCATTCTGGACATGTAAGGATTTTTAGGCGCTCCCATGTAAAGATAAAACGGAGTGTCTGAATAAACCCAAAAAGAAATTAAAAAAGAACCAAATTTTATAAAAAGTAAATTAAAAAAAAATAATACTGTGATGGAATTAGTGCTGGTTTGAATAATTTCTAAATAATTACCTTTTTTTTCCATACTGTTTGTTTGTGAATGTAATGGTTTGTTTTCATGCTTTGGTGAAGAGCCAGGAAGAGCAGAGATGCCTGTGTAAGTTATCTCCTGGTAAACAGTTGGAAGTTGTTAATGTAATGATGGGAGTATAAATGAGGAGTCCACCTCATTGTTCCAGGCACTCTACAAAACTGACTTGAGCTGGAGAGAAAGTGGTCTTTGAAAGGCAAATTAAGAATTTGGGGCAAGTCTGAATTGAGCAGGTGAGCAGTTCTTGTAGAAAGAACGTGGCAAGTACTTGAGGTGTCTGTAGAAGTTACATGGGTCTAAATGAATATAACAAGGTACGTATCTTTCTTCTTTGTACTCCCAAACCCAAACAGCATACCAGTACTATGACTGAGAAGTTGCATTTTGAGATGGGTGAAGGTATGAGATCGAAGCTCTGAAAGAAGGGGGCATTTTAGGAGTTACAGCGATACCATGAGTTTTCTACCCCTAGCAGTTTTGTTTGCCATCAAGCAGTACGTCTGTTTCCAGTTCCGTGGCATTTTTTGTGCTTTTTGTGTTCAAAAGAAATTGCTGGTTTATGATGCTTTAGATGAACCGCTACCAATTACTGTCTTCTGACAACACTTATTTGTTTGAAAAAATTCTGTCAATTGAGTATCAGCTCTGAAGTAATGCGTGTTATCTTGGAGTTTAGTTCTTTATTCTTTCATACAGCATCTTTATCTCCACTGTATATCATGCACTGAACTACAAATAATAGGGTTGATGAACATGATTCTTAATATTTGCTTTAAAAATACACAGGCACTGCCACAGGGCCAGCAGCCCAAAGGCCTTTCTCCAAGGGATGCTGGGAGAAGGGGCAGCAGCAGCAGGGCTGCGGTGGGCAG